>BGPT01003094.1:460-13668 GCA_003297045.1 Symbiodinium sp. clade C Y103 | reverse complement strand
TGACACACAACCTGGTCACGCACAGCACTTTCACACACAACTCTTTCACACACAACCTTGTCACACACAACTCTTTGACACACAACCTGGTCACACACAACACTTTCACACACAACTCTGTCACACACAACCTTGTCACGCACAACTCTGTCACACACAACTCTTTGACACACAACTTTGTCACACACAGCACTGTCACNCACACAACCTTGTCACGCACAACTCTGTCACACACAACTCTTTGACACACAACTTTGTCACACACAGCACTGTCACACTCAAGTTCTTGAACACCATGTTCTTTCTTTTTCCTGCCTTTACCATCTCATTTTCACATCTGTTTGGTGCTTCTTGGAAGGAGTTGACTTGTGGGGTTATCCGGTCCTTTAATGTTTTTTGCAGGGCATCCAAGATAAACCATGTGAGAATTGCAGTGAAGAATCTGAATAGCACGTCTCCCCTTAGCAGTCGGAGAGATCCAACTGCTTCGATTGGGGGTGTTTTTTGCAAGATATGGGACGCAACCTCAGAGGGACGCTTGGATGTTGCCTGAAAGTGATCTAATATGAGAGTCCAACATATGGATTGGGGGGTAATCCCATCCCCACAATAGTATAATGTAATTCCCCTATGAAACTGTTTCTGGGGGATGTTTTAGATTAGGGGGACGGGGTTCTATGGTTGACATCTCAAACACACTCCGTTTTTCACCTGCATCAGTCATCATCTCACTTCCCAGCACCACCGTTTTAGCGCGACACGACATTTCCGCGTTTGGTGGTGTCACCTGTGGCGCATCGCGCATGCGCTGATCCAGAGCATTCAAGGGGGAAGGCCCAACATATAGGATGCACAGGGGTCGAGGAGCCCCTCAGAAACCACATGTTTAACCAGTTTGAATTTTGAAAAAGTCGTCCTAAGCCCTAAGTCAAGTTTTCTTGCGTTCAATGATTTCAGGGGAATATAATATACTCCAGGAATAGCCATCCAATTGACAAGAACACTATGTAGCTGTTACTGTAAATACCTGAATTTGCCATCTCGTATTTCGAAATTGGGTTTGAGGCCTTCCCTTCTTACAATCTGGTGGGGATGGCACAACATTTTGAGTCATGGCCAATTGCTTATCAACTATCTCAGCAGATTCAGACTATAGTGAGCCATCCAATCATGTTAGTAACGGTGGTGGTCCCTAAAAAGACGGAAAAGGGTTTCTAGATGATGATTGCTGCATAGTTTTTCCAGCTTTTCATATTTTTTCTATCTTTTTTGGGGGTTGCTATCACCATGTTTGGATCGCATATCTGAATTTTTGTCATCTCGCTTTTCCAGATCGCTAAGCCTTCCACTGGCCCCGGCTGAAAGCCGCGGACCAAGTGGTGTTGCGGAGCCCGCGCAAGTGACAGAAGTTGGGGAAGGATCAGGTGTCCTGGTCAAAGATGCAACCACAACCATCAGGAATCAAGATGGGTGAGCTATAGAAAATGGTGATTGTCTGATTTGTCTGGTGATGTTCCACAAGGATTTGGCCAACAAACAGTAGTGATTTCAGGAGGAACACACAGGAATTTCCAGCAGCAAAAGAGGTGATTTCAGCGACCCAATGCTTGGGAAATGCAGCAGCAATTTCTTGATCTATTGGCATCATCAATGAATGGCTGCAAGCCTATGGGTAAGAGGGAACTTAAAGAATTCTAGTAGGGTGCATGCATTTTTGGTGGTTGGTGCTTTCACGTATTTTTTATCATTTCAATGATTTCTCTGATAGCGGCATGATGATCCTCAACCACCAGGATTGCTATGATCAGATATTGGATCCCCAAGCTTTCAAGGTAGCTTGCGCAAGACCCATGTCCGAGAGTTCCGAGGGTTTTTGCCCCGGACATCGAAAGCAAAAGGGGTCCCAGTTCGCTGATGGGGTTGATGCTCACCGTCGTAGTGATGGTGATGACGGTGACGATGATGACGATGACGATGACGATGATGATGATGATGATGATGATGATGATGATGATGATGATGATGATGATGATCTGATCCCAAGGGGTGTTCCGGAGGCGTGTGGGGTGCAACCAACTTTGCTTTGCCAGGGAATCTCAGTGGGGGAAAGGAGACAAGTGGCTTTGGTATTGACTTTTCAGTCTGTTGACATGGCTCAAAATGATTCGCTACTTCGAATGGAGGTTGAATCCATACCCACATATTATAATATGTATATGCAATATTTAAAAAGGGAGACATTCATGCACTATGCAGACTATGTACTCAGAATGGAGAGAAGGCGGCAAGTCTTTCGGATGCGGCAAGGCCCTGACAAGGCCATGGCCATGAAAATTTGATTGCTCAAAATGGCGTTGCGATGGATCCTTTTCCTTTTTGATGGCTATGACTTGGGTACGGCATGGTATGGCTTTTGAAACAAAACCAATTTGATGTCAAACAGTACAACGGAATTGTGGTACAGGAAGCTCAAATCTTAAGGTGCAACCCTTGGGGGATCCTCCGAAAGTGGTGGAGACCGCAAACTTTCCTCCACGGTTCCGCAACGGGTCTCCTCACTCGGCTGCCTCTGAAAAATCCGTTTTCGGTGGGTTTCTCAAAAAAAACCATCTATCCCATCCATATTTCACGAGGATTTCGAGGATTTCATGGCCATTTCATGAGGATTCCATCCATCTTTCTGTGAACAACCGCTGGTTTTCTGAGGCCTTGGAAGGTGGGTGCACGGACCTGGCCTGGCGAAGGGATCTGAAGAAGTTGGCCGGTGGGGAGGAGATGGGAGAAGCCAATGTTTTTGGGATGATATCCATGGGAGATAGATGGAGATTCTATACATTTCTGTACATATATATATATATATATGATATGTATGTATACACATGTATATGTATATGAAATGATGGGTATCATTTTCATTTTTCAAATAATGATCTCTGAGATTCTCTGAGGCACCTCTTGACCCAGGTAGTCTATTTTGTCCATCTCAATTTGTTCGCGTAGATCACTTGAAACTATGGCCGGTCTTTCCAGGCTGGTGAATTTGGAGAATTTACCAAATGGTGTTGGTTATGTATGCCACCAAATACCCATTACATCTATCCCCAATACAATCATTATATAACCAACTACCTATAATTCATGTTAATTTACTCATCATGTCGTCAGTATATATCCCCATTGTCTACCTGTGTATAAGATATGGGTTTCTCTGAGGATAGGGTACCTCATCCCCTCCACTGGGTAATCATCATTGTCCCTAGTGTCCCATAGCCATTTGGGAGGTGTACCGTATGCTCCAATTCTCAGACAGAGCTATATATACATATCCTCATCAACCAGATCTATGTGTTGAATTTGAGAACGCTGGCATGGATACACAGTGGTACATGGTGAATCTCCCCAAGAATAAACTTACAGTAAGCCGCAGAAAAGGTCAAACGTACCACAATTGAGTAATGTGGGATGTGACTTGGAACCGTCTCAGTTCCGCAGGACACCTTTGGAAGACCTTTGCTCCACAGGCGCGGGCTCGATGCAAAATCCATCAGGGCATCCCTCGGAATCCTCAAACTTTGACCACGGCTTCAGGGCAGCAGTTGCCGGTGCACTGGAAGTGGTACAGGCTCTTCTAGAGGCGCGGGTCTGAAGTAGTTCCTGGAGGATCATTCCACTGATGAACATGTTATTTCCTAGGGGTATCAAAAAATGCGGTTGAATGGGGTGTTCATAGGGTTCAGTGGGCCCTAATGGTTCGCAACCGTGGTGAGTTTCTGCAGCTATGGGATCCTCCAGCCTGGGACGCAGTGGACAAGCACCTGGGTTGGAACTCCCCCATCTTCAATGCCCAGCCAAACCGGAACCAAACCCTGGCACCCTCCCTCGAACCCTGTTGGGTTGCAAGGCTGCGTTAGTTTTTTTGCGCCAAAACAGTGGATGGTGAAATCCTCATTTCATTCCCCGAACTGGTAGAAGGGAAAATCTACAGGACCCCCCATTAGTTGAGTGTTAAACCCCTGATTTCCTACAAGCTTTCCCTGAAATGACTCCAGTGTTTCATCACATTCATCAAGTTTCATCCAATTTTGGCGGCTTAAGTATGACTTAAGTCCCATAGAATCACCAGTTCATCCATAATTTCATATAAAAGCACCATTTCATGTCGTTTTTTCTGGCCATTTTTCCAGCCTGCTCGAGGCCGAGGCGGACCCCGACAGCTGCGACGACGCGGAGCGTAGTGTGCTGGCGACCGCCGCGTTGGCGCAGCGCTGGGAGGCGACAGTGGCGCCTTGGGAATTACCATGGGGATATCATGGGGATAATATAGAGATATTGTATTATATAATCATACATATATATATATATATACATATATGATTATATATGTATATGTATAATATGTATATATATATACCTATAGATGGAATATAACTCATATATAACTGTCAACTAATGAAGTATATAAAACTATCAACTAGGGAAATATATAACTATCAACTCATGAAATATATAACTATCAATTAATGATTATATGTATATGAATATATATGTATGTATAATTGCTATAGCTGAATTACATTCTATCAATAGCTATTTTCAGGATAGTGAAATGCTATATTGATTCAGCCAGTGAATTACCACATGGTAACCCCCCAAAAGATAGAAGCAAAACAATGAACAACAAGTCTTCACTATTTTAGCAGGATTTTACGAACTTCACTTCTTTTTAAGGATTGTTGTATATATATATATATACATATACATATATACATATATACATATATACATATATATATATATACATACATCTGGATATATATATATATAAAACTATCAACGAATGGGATGTTGACAAAATGGGATGCTAATCCCATCCCCTGTTCCTATGGACCAACACCCCCCCAGAAACCATAGTGGATGTGGGGAATGAAATCACAGATTTGGGCCTTTTGAGGTGTTTAATATTAGATATACTAGGATTGAGGGATTAGGTATGTGGGGGAAACCTCAAAATGACATTGTTGTTTTCGGGATACCCAAGTTTCAATCGAAGGGAGTAGGTATGAACAGGAATCTAACCAACAAACATGGGGTATAAGACCAACCATGATGTGGGTTTGATGGGATATGATACAACTATCCAACATTTTTTCCCCTGAAAATTGCATTTTTGGAGCCGGAAATTCTGATACATCATAGGATTCACTCCCATTTAGCTGATAGTTTCAGACAAACCAGTACAACCAGCAAACATGCATATACATGTATACAAATATATACACATATACAAAAATGTATACTTTGATTGTAAATCTTACCAACTAGTATCTTGATTGTCTTTTGATTTGCATAATCACCATGAATGCTAGTTTATGACTTTTTACCGACAATCAGGAACTGGCTTATAATTGGCTCAAACCAACAATGAACCATCAACGGGAGAAGGTATATCATGTAGTAACCACAACAACAAAGCAGTTATAAGCCAGTTGTAAATGGGTTCAGCCGGGAACATGGGACCACCGGTGGTATGAGCTACTTTGAGGTTGCATGATTTGTTTGTTCAATGCTCCATCCCTCAAACTCCAATGCCCATCCCAGGCACACGATCTGTTGTTTCCCCAACAGTAAATCGACCCCAATGACTCACCAGAAATGGGTGGTTATTATTCACCATCCCAACTGAATGAGTTTTCTATGTTCAAAACAGTTGCGAAAACCCAAGGTTAACTTAGTAAATTCATGGTTGGGACTGCTTTATATATCCCACCAGTTTACCATCTTACCTGAGGCTTTAAAAACAAAACAGCCGGTAGAAACCGCTGGATGTAAACATCACCAGGATCATCGGGGCGTTGAGCTGTTGATCCATGGTTCGCAACCATGGGATAGAACCTAGAGCAACCCCCCGAAAAATATGGAACAAGTTCAGTTGGCCATAATTTTAGTAGGATTACACTTTTCAAATCTGTTCGATCTTTTTGGGTTGGCAAGTGTTGCCCATCATTTGCTGACATCAGGGATGTCATATCAGCTGTCGGATCAACAATGGGAGCAGGTGCTGCCATGATGGGCCTTCCCAACCACTGGGGGCAATATGGGGGTTTCCTAATGGCTGGGGGTACCCCAATAGCTGGATGGTTTATAATGGACAATCCGATCTATAAATGGATGATTTGGGGGTACCCCTATTTTAGGAAACCTCCATATAGTAGTGAACTGGAGTGGAATGATATCCCACTATTGGGAACCGGGCCCATCAAGCTGAGAGTACTTGGGTTGTGATTCGGATGCAGCCAAAAACATGGAACACACCCATGTGAATCCATCCTTCTATGGTCTACATCAGTTGGGTATCCAATGTTTCAGGAATAGCATCCTCGATATTCATCCTTAAATTTGGGACCTGCTCCCCAAGCTCTTGATCTCATGTTGAAAAAGAAACAGAAATGATGGCTGTTTGGTGGGGGGAAAAATTGACCAGGTGTGCTTGCTGTTGTTGGAGCATGGTTGCGGCTACTCGGAACAAGGGCACATTGGACATGGCCTGGGTTGAGAGGATTGGCACGTTGAAAACGCCATGAATTGGGGTTCTGTTCGTGCTAAAATGCAGGGGTGTATCCTACAGTATAGGTTATTCAGTGAGGCTTGCCGAATATGGCAAGGAAATGCAAGGAATCCTTGTAAGATGAGAATGTCCATTGGCAAATAGACATCCAACTGTCAATAGCAAATAGCTTGAATAGTTTGAGCGGTACCACATGGCCACGTGTTCAGACTGTTGAGTTTTTCAGAATGTCAGGAGGAAACTCACACCTTTTCCTTACAGGTGATACTAGGCCCATTGGCTTGGGATGTTTGGCGTGGGCCAGGTTGACCAGAAATGTGGTGCCAACCATGGGCCGATTCTATCCGATTCTGAGAGAGTTTTGCAACATCTGGCATCATGCTCTTTGGAGCCTTTTCAATGTTGATGACGCTTCTGCAACCAAACATGGTAAGAGGACAATCCCCTGGCATTGAAATGGGAACATCATCTAGAACTTGGATTTTCCAGCTTGCCATCTTTGATTACCAGAGGGTCCATCGATATTTGGTTGGTTGGCTCTGACCACCAAGCAATAACCCCATCCTCCGTTCTTGCTAAACACCTCCACCAAAAAACATGGTTTAGTGGGCGTTTGCACATATTTTGGGACCGTTTAGAGGCTGTTTAATATTAGGGTTCAATCACCCCCAATAGTTTATCAGTATGTATGTGCTTTGTTTGCTCCAGCCGCTGGCAAAGGGAGGACTGGCTAATTACTTGCGAAGTCTTGTCATGTGATATATAGCTTTGTCTGAAAATAGGGTAAAGTACCCCATTCCATCCAGTGGTTTATCATGGTTTATCATAATTTCCCCTATTCAAAGTTATTCACATGACCATTTGAAGTGATCCCTCCATTGTCATTCAAACCCATATCATAACCTAAAAGTGAAAACACCAATTTTGCCCACAGTCGTGATAGTCCATAGTTAGCTCAGGGGTAATCCATGAGTCAGGATTTTCTGGGAATACACAATATATTATACTGTAAAGTATATATATATACATTATGTTATGTTGTATTTATATTTATGTTATATTTATGTTATATCACATTTATATTTATATTATATTTATGGTATATTATACTATATTATACTTATATGTATATTTATATGTATATTTATATGTATATTTATATTTGTATTTATATTTATGTTTTATTTATATTTATATTTGTATTTATATTTATGTATTATTTATATTTATATTTTTATTTATGTTTATATTTGTCATATTTATATTCATATTTATATTTATATTTATAATTATAATTATAATTATGTTTATATTTATTATTATATTTATATTTGTCATATTTATATTTATATTTATAATTATAACTATATTTATATTATATTTTGTTTTGTTATGTTGCATTATACATGGCTTGTATATATGTATCATGAAGTCTCATCATTTCTCGGCCTCCTCCCCAGCCCTCGCGAGGTACCACCGGGCACAGCGGTGATTTGGCTTTCCGCGCCGCGCAGAGGGCCAGTTGGGCGGCCGAGCGACATCACTGAAGATGCTGGCTAGGATTGAAGTACAACTATCCGAAGAGGGGTTTTATCTCAGGTTGTTGATTTGTTGTATGATATATGTATATTTAATTCATCCTGATGTATGGAATATTCGCAGTAATTCCCAGTACTGTATGGCTTATAGATGGGTCATTAATCACTTACCAACTGACTGGGATGCACTCCCCTTAGGGAGGTTAGACTCAGATGTTTCAAGACCATCTTAGGATTTATGGTTAGTAGCTGAGGGCTGGGGCCCTACCGGGATGCAATGGATTGATGTGGCAATTGCGAAAAGATAAACTATCAATTCACACCTGATTTTTACCGTCTAGATACATCTTCCTTTTATCCTATTCGGTTTATATGCCACGGTACCTACATGAAGGTAAAGCTCTGCAAACACACTTGGAGATTTGGCTGTCTAAGCCTAGAAAATGTTGATGTACTGCAATAGTAATCAGTCGAAACAAGGAAAGACCCAGTTGATGGGGACTTAATCAATAGCCTATGTGAATCAGAAGGACCTCAGCGGCCCTGAGGTTGCCAGTTGGAACGCTCCAAGGAACTCAGCAACAAAGAGGCGGCGGCATTGATGGGGATGGGAGAACTCTGGTGAACTTTCGATGCTTGTAGCCACTAAAAGCATATCCCACTTGGGATTTACGAAGCCGTGGCAAATCGCCACTGATTCCATGGCATTTTTTTGGTTTGATCCAAGCTCCTGGACTCGGCAGGTGGCCCGAGCCAAGTTGTCCATGGAAGTCTTGGACTTGCTCTACACCCGCCGGGAACGGCCTCGTGCCCGTGGAACCCAGTTTTTCGACCATGACTTGACCAGTTTTTCTCTGGTGCGAAGGGGAGTTATTTAGCTACTTATTCATAGGTGGTCGGTGCACACAAAGGGATTTACGCCAGGTTACATGAGCTGGCATCAAATCATCCAGTCCAATATCACCCATGGAAATTCCCTGGGCTCTGTGTAGTCCAGGAGATGTCATGATGTTGATGCTGAGAGATCATTTTAGAATTCCCTGTGCCATTTTCCATTTGAATGGCAAACACGAAGCAGATTCTCGAACAGTAGTTGGGTAAACCATATGCTAAACTACACAGTTTGGATATTTTGGACTTGGACTTCACAACTTTCTGCATTTTTTTGGGGGGTTTCCAAATATGGCATAGAGGCTGTCCAAGCCGCCACCTTTGGCTGGGGTCCAAGGCCAAGAGCCTGAGCGATTTCTTCGCAAAGCAGGTGGGCCAAGGGAGGCCATGGCCACGGAGCCAATGGGGAACCGAAACCTCAAAGATGCAGAACGTGGATGAAGACTATGAAATTTTATTGAAAATTGATGAACATGGTGTTTTTTTGGCAATAGTGGCAACTTAAACTTGTTCTGCATCTGTTTTGGGGGTTGCTATACATGGTCACAAGTCAGCACCTGTGATCGACCATACTTGGGCATGAACATCCAGAACTACTATCCATGTTGATGGGAAAACCAGGGTACCAGGTCCAACTGGCTAGGTCTTGAAGTCAAACTGCACTGTTGGAGCAGGTCTCACCTTGTAATGCGCCACATGAGCAATGCCCAGTTCATCCATGCTAGTTCATGGTAAGAAATGGGGTGAAGTACCGCCTGTTTTTATTGGAACTGTACTCAACATAGAAATCCTGCTACCATGCGCGATTTGGGGATGACAGGGTGAACTGGGCACTGCTCAATATAGATAGGATTAAGGAAGTCACATAAAGCCTAAGCTCCCAGGCATTATCTAATCCGGGGCAACTTGAAAGGTCAGGGGCGACGTGGTCAATGGCCCGGGCAGCGCAGAGGGGGTACTGGAAGCGCTGGGCGACATGGCGACATGTCCAGAGATTGGGCCGTTCAGTTTGGTATTTCTTGGGGCATCCCTATTTTTGATTGGTATTAACACGCCCACATGGATTTGTCCAGACAATTGGCACCCCATGAGCCATACTGTCATTGCCATTTGAACAGCTGCATTTTTGACACAGATTGGCATCGTGGTATTGACACAGATTGGCAACGTCCATGGGCCATACTATCAGTTGAACGATGAAGGGGTGCTGTGAAGGTCAGCAAAGACCGCTCAGCTTCAATCTTGGCCAGAGGACCACTTGCTCTATTGTTCACCAGACATATTGATATTTATAATAATTATTACTACTACAATGAATATTGTTATTATTATTGTTATATGATTATATATGATTATATATGTATTTATAATATTGATAGATAGCAAAGGAAATACAGTACCACACTTGGCCAGGCGTTTTGTCTGTGGTTCAAGCGCAACTCCACCAATCGCCAACGCTAAGGCCTAGAACCGCGCTCCTTCAAGTTGGAACACGGCATGCTGAACCATGCGACCTGACTCGTAAAAAAAAGGCCAGCAAATTGATCTGGCTTTGTCTGAAAATGGGGTATATCCTCCAAAAGACCATTTAAATGGACAATTGTAATATATTGTAATAACCCATTGGAATTAGAGGCACCCTATTTTCAGACAAACCCATCTGGGCGATGTTGGAGATGCCCAATGGGCACTCTCTGGTAGTTTAACAGTTTGCTATGGCAGACATGTCCATTTATGGATGATTTACCGATGGATGATTTACCGATGATTTTCCGATGTATTGTGTTTTTTTTTTTTCCATAGCTACTTCCTGTGGATGGAAGAAATTCTCCAGTTGATAGGTGGTTTAACACATTCTTTATAGGTTTTCTACCATCCAAGGTGATGGTTTTCTTCCATAGCTATGTTCAAGAACCATAGGATATCAATGGTAATGTGGTGAACCCAACCATAAGCAATTACGTTGGAACGTCCCAGTGCCAGGTTACCTCCTTCCAACGACAATAGACCTTGCCATGAGCTGGGGATTTCAAGACTACTTTCTTCTGAAAATGGGAGATTCTCAGGGTTTATGCTAGGCGGGGGAATGGTACCTCAACCAATGACACACCCAGTGCGATCCATGCGATGGATGGGGAAACAGCAAATCCCCCCAAGAAGGTGCTACTGATTTGCTCCTGCATCGTCTCTCAAAGTGACATCATTGCCATGAACGGAGATTTCAATTTTGCTCTCGAAATCCCATTGTTGTTGATGTATACAGTATACATGACACATGTTTTTTATTTTTCCGTTGCTTGAATCCTCAATTCTGTTTGAGTGATTTCTTCATCGACAGTGTTTATAGTTTATATTCTACGTATACATATACACATATAATATAAATATATATATATATATATACTCATACTACCATTCTCAAGCGGAACTTGGTACATCCAATTTCTTTTTCGTTTGATTTGGTCAGATCCTGTTCGTTTTCTTGCTTACATCCCCGCCGGAACATCAAGGCCACAGTCACAGTGTGGTCACGCGCGGGGGCGCTTGGTTGGCCGTTCCATGGTGCGGCTCAACATGCGGGGTACGAGGATGAAGGGACCGATCCAATCTGAATTCCCTTTGGTTATTCAACATAGCTATGGAACATGGCCCATTTATAGATGATTTATGACGATTCACCTATCAAAATGATGATTTTCCATAGCTATGTTAGTCAATCATAGCGACTTCAGTGTCCGACCTCACCGAAGATTGTGGTTCATCTCATGTCTTTCCATGTCTTTCTATCAGATGTATCATCCCGAGGATGGTTCATGATCCTCATCTTTTTGAACATCTTTGAACTTTTTTCCAACAGGGATTACATAAGGTGTCCTGTTATTCGGGCCAAGCATGGTTTCTGTATCATCCACGAGAGCTAGGGATGCCCAGCGCTTGACATTCAAAACGGGACGCTTCAAGGCTATGGCCGAAAAAGCAACTGCAGAATCCCCTGGATTTTTGTTGATCGCACTTGGCCCCAAAGAGTTGGACAAATGCTTGGATTCTTTGGGAGTCAATTTCTTGAACATCGCAATTTTCTGCGCTTTTCCCATGGGATACTACTACTAAAACCCCTACCTTATCCCTGCCAGCTTTCCCAACGTTTCTGCAAGTACAGGGTCTGATCGTTGGCTGTGGACTGGGTGGTGTTGTGAACGAGATGGATTGGAAGGACCGTTGGGCCAAAAGCCGCCAGATATTTCCGACTGGGTCCTGTGCAACTTGCACAAATGGACAGTGATGTTTGCGGAATTCTGAGTTTTTTCAGCAAAACACGGGACATGCTGAGATCATCCCCAAGACATTGATGGATTGATAGGTGATCTCAGCCAGTGCCATCACTGCCATGACTTTCTTGGAACCGAAAAGTCAGGAGCCTCGTCGTGTGCTCTTTGCCGTTTTGGAAGCTGAAGCCTTTGAGGCCGATCAGCGGACAGGGGTTGATGATATTAGACCGGAGAAATATGTGATACCATGGGTAAAACGATGAGTTTAAGCAAACAACATGGGAAGATGACCATCAGAAAGCCAACAGATTGGGGTGTACTTCAGGGATCATCCGGGACCCTGTTGTGAGGAGCGTTCCAGGAATTCCACATCTGTGGGGCACAAACATAGACTGGCAACGCCAAACAACCAACAGGTTTCGTAAATGATGGGATAATGATAGTAAATGATGGTGTGTAAATGATATGAACATGCTGGTATGAAAATGATGCTAATTGATATGCATCACCAGCGCCTCCTTCGCAAAGGGACATGGGTGGGGATCGGGTCCACTTCATGGAGATGCAGTATGGAACCACCCACTGTGTATGTATAATATACAGAGACCCATCACGCGACCACTGGTTTGTTTTGTAGTTTCAGGAACATATTTATGTACATACACATAAAATCAATATATATATATATATATATATAAATATATGTATACGTATACACATATGTGTATATATATATGATATATATATATATATATATATTACGAGGGCCCATGTGCGCGAGGCCGGAATCCTGCCAAAAACCGGGCTCTCTTTTGGGACTGCTGTGTCAACGTCGTNCGCAAAAATTCAGAAGAGCCACAATAAGGTCGCACAAGCTTAACTCATTTTGCGGCCTGCGGGGGCAACTTGCAACAGAAGCAAACACCGTGTCGCCAAACAACTTTT
>BGPT01003093.1:41207-96140 GCA_003297045.1 Symbiodinium sp. clade C Y103 | reverse complement strand
CCAGCAAGCCACAGAAGGGGGTGCTTTGTTGGCCACCTGAGGACAACACTTTTTCTCGGGCGCGCTCCCCCTAGCTGATGGCTGGGGTCGGCGGATTTCTAAGGTTATGAAAAAATACTGGTATCTTAAAATATCTAAACGAATAATCAAGATTACATTTTACATGTGCCGCGCCTCTGTACTTACCTGTAAAGTGGCAATGGTCTCTAACCTTTTCATCATCTTCTTTAAACTGTTTATTACATATAGAGCATCTGTTTGACTTGTGGAATTCTATTTCTTGTTCTTCACTTATATCCATCTTCTTATTGATATTCATTTTCTCATTTATTTCAGAATGAATTTCTGCTAATTGAATGACAAATTTATCCATACAATCCTCTCCCCTGTAAAGATATGGTGTTGAAGTGTTGTCAATCCTATTTACAACATTCAACATATAACCACAGGGTTTATGTTCTTGATATGTTCCTTTGATACCATTGCTACTTGAAACAGTTAGACATTCAAAATCACCATAAATAACAAAAGGGCAGGGTAGTTTAGTATTGTATTTTTCAAATTCTATATAGCTACCTTTATCAGGTAATTTAAATTGTTGTCCGTCGGTTACATGGCATCCCTCTTCTAGATGTTTTGCCAGTCCTTCCTTTTTAGTAAATGGATGAGAACAATGACGACAAATATGTTTTTTATTGGTATTTTTGTTGGTCTGACAGTTCAATAATTTGCTGATGTTTTTTATTACAGTGTAATGAGATTTACCATCTTCATCAAAAATCCTTCATAAATCAGTATCATATTTAGCATTTCTTACTTTTGTTCTATGTCTTATTACCACCTTTTCATCATTTAATACCTCGTCAATTTCATAAACATTTACTGAAATTAAACCGTTATTGTTTTCTTCAAATCGTTCAATGTCCCTATTACCTGTAGGGAATTTTACACCATCCCAGTTTATAATATTATCATTAATCTTTTGATAGTGGTTCATTACTTCAGGATGATTTTTATTTAATATATCATAAACCACGGACTGAATACAATATTTAAAACATTTGTTGTCAGTATTCTTAATATTAACACAAGCCTTCTTAAGTTTAATGAATGGTGGTAGGTCTATATAACTACCCGCTCTGGTGGGGTCAAATTTATCATAGTGAATTGTCATTGATACAACTTTTTCAAAGACTAAATTAGATGCTGAAGCTTCTAAATCTTCAATCTTTAATAGTATTTCTCTCATAGTTTCTTCTATTGCTTGGTCTAATGCCTCATCAGTATGAGGAAACTTGATTGGAACTGATATTGTCCTGACCTCATCAACATGACCCTCAACAACTCCTCTATCATTTCTTTGAGGTCTTTTAAACAATACATCACACATTGTTTTAATTTTCATGCTCCTATTATTTTTCAAGAATTCATGGAATAGAGACTTTTGATAAACTAGCATTGATAGACCTTTAAAGCCTTGAAAATGTTTATTTATGAGTTTGATTGAATTAGCATATCGTTTAAATGCTGACTGAACCTCAGAAACCCTAAATTTGTTCTTAATAGCATGTTTGGTAAGTGCTTGTTTTAATCCTAAATTTAAAGACAATCTTTTATGAGCGAAACTTCTATATTCATTAGTGTTCTTTTTAGTGTTAAGTTTTTTCTTCAGTGTGTTTGATATGGGTTTATCCTGATTATATCTATAGCGTTTGCCATCTATGATTATTGATTTTAATTGTCGGTTGCCTCTTCTAGGTATTTCAGCCAAGTTGTTTTCAAGTAAATATTTTTTATTTTTTTGTGTCATATTATAACCTATATATTTATTTTAGTTAATTATTCTTTAAGTAATATTCATTCAAAACTACTTAAAGAATTATTAACATACTATATTAGAGAAATGATATTTAACTATACTAACTGTAAAAAATGCAAATCAGAAATGACTGACAGCAAAGTAATATTAACTAATATTTTACCCGCTGGCATTTGTGATAAGATATGTGAATATGATATTAGGTGTAAAAAATGTGAATGGCTACTTGAAAAAGAAAATGAATTCATTGAAAAACACTTACCCAAAAATCATAAATATACAAATGTAGAATTACAATTGCTTATTATTGATAAATATTTTCCATTTAGAATTTCAATGGCGACTACTGACAAGATTGTAAAATATCATATTGACCAAGTATTTGATAAGGATGAAGTTAAGAAAAGATTTTTAAAGCAAGAAAGCCGTCAGGCCATAAAATCATTTTGTAAAAAACATTGTCGTTTTATTCAGTGTCTAGTCCCTTTGATATTTAATAAGCAAGATTTTAAGATGATAATAAACGCTCATAGGCAGAATATCTTCAATAGAGATTACAAGTATAGAAATAAATATCATTCAGTTGAAGCAATTCTATGGCTATTCTTTAATGAATATATCAGAGATAGGATTGAGTATGCTAAATATTTTGAACACATTGACTTTGAAACAATTGAAGAGTATTTAAATGAAATATTTGATAAAGATAGTTATCCATTAAGATAGTTTAAAGCCAACCCCATAAGAATTATATAATAAACAATTATATAATTTATGTTATAATATTTCTAGTAATGATGAAATGGATGAGATGAGATGATGTATAGACTGTAATGAAAATTATTATATAATTTATATTATATGATGATTTNTTATGTTATAATATTTCTAGTAATGATGAAATGGATGAGATGAGATGATGTATAGACTGTAATGAAAATTATTATATAATTTATATTATATGATGATTTTGGATGAGATGGATGACTATGATGTATATGATGATGTTGTTATGATTTTATATGATGATTATGATGAAATCCTAGGAACAACATTTTACCTATTTTTNTTTGGATGAGATGGATGACTATGATGTATATGATGATGTTGTTATGATTTTATATGATGATTATGATGAAATCCTAGGAACAACATTTTACCTATTTTTGGGGGGGTGGGGTTGATGGGGGGGGCAATAACGTTTTTAATAGTTATTCACTAGTTAATAGTTCGTTCTTGATACTACGCTCCTCATGGTGCATGTACATGGAGTAACCTACGTCTTGCTACGCTGTGCACTTTCCGCGGTACATCAGTTGAGACATACTCCGCTCCTCATGGTTCATGCACATGAAGTAACATACGTCTTGCTACGCTGTGTTACTTTTCGTTGTACATCAGTTGGTACATTTGTTGCTACCATGGTTCATGTAATGAAGTAACCTACGTCTTGCTACGCTGTGCTACTGAGCATGGGCCAGTGAGTGTAAAAAAAGAGGCCTGAACCACAGGGCGTCAAGCACAAAGACATGCAACTCGTTCGTCACGATGCGAATGCTCTCAAGCATCAGAGCAAAAGCATTGGATCTCAAAAGATTGACCGAATGTGGAAAGACCTCAAGTCATATTTGACTGCACAGGTCACTGCCAAAGGCAAAGACAAAGCCTAAAATCCCTGGCTACTTGCATACACGTACTCCTTTGCGTTCCGGAAAAAAAACGACTGACTTGTGGAAAGGCACCTGTCACCTCTGCAAAGTCAACAAGCGAAGAAAAAAAACATTTGCAAAAGTTGTGCCTTTTGAGGTAGCTTCCAAATCATTGGCAGGCATGGGACAAAGTGCATATGGACCTCCCAAATCCACAAAATCCCATACAAAATGAACCTGATTGTTCCAACACTTTATCAAAAGAGGCTTGAAACCTGAGTCTTGCAAAGATAGCATAGTTGCCACCCTCAAAAACAGCGGGGCCGTTACGCGGCCCGTTACCTGATTTCAGCGTCCCTGTTGCCAGCAAGAGTTGGATGTTTGGACCACAGGACATAACAATTGCATACTGTTCGACCCAGGGTGATCCTGGGTGCGTGAATTTGGCTGACAGGCAGCGCTATGAGCTTGCCTGTCACGAGGGAAGACGTAGGCTTCCTCAGGATTCCGAGACGCTGGGTGAACGTCAGTGAATGCATTCACCAAACATATCGGGATATGCGATGAGAGCTATAATGCTAAAAGGGCAACAATTTTTGCGCTGTTCCAAGACTTTCCCATAAAAATTGTTCCCCTGTACGAACTAAGGCCAGTGATAGATCCACAAACAGGTAGCTCAAAATTGCGGCTGGCCGATTCTAGGAGTTCAGTGACCCAGGGCCAGACTTTGCAAGATGTCCCGCCGTCAAGCGTTTGTATTACTAGTTGTGCCCATGAGTTGGTTGCAAATCCATTTCAAGGGACATCCTGATAATATATAGTCCAAGCTTGTACTTCACCAGGAGCGCTCGTTTGAAATCAAACGCTTTCAACTTTCAAACCGAGACCCCGCCACTCGCTGATTTCATTGGAGACTTGAAAAATATCCGTTTGGACACGTTCGTCGAGTTTCCTTGAGTTTCTTTCCCACCTTGCCATCCCAAGGAAATTCGCTGAGAATTGGGAAGAGCTCGTGGACAAATGTCCATTTTTGCAGGGCTCGAATGGCCAGCGCTGAAGAGTAGTAGGGCTGTGCATTGAACGTTTGCTCAACATACCCAATGTTTCAAGATTCGTTCCAAGACAGTTCAATTTTTTTTTCATTTCGGCAGCTGCTCTTAATTCTTTGGGCGTGATGCATTCTTCTTCAGAATTTGAACGGTGAATTGATTTCTATGCAGATCCATTCAGTATTTGAATTTTGCTAATGAGAATTCTTTTTGTGATGAGGACTGTTTGCTTGCAAAAGATTGGATTTACGTGGCCTCCCATGGTTGCAGAGGAACATCCCTAAGGGTTCAAGGACAGCACCATAGGCGATCCAATGATTGTACTTTGGCAAACACACAAGCCTCCGATCTTTGTTTCACACTTTGCGCTAGGGTGGATGTCGACAGTGGAGTCTTGAAGCAATTCTTGAAACAACCTCCTCGGCCATTTAAACTTTGGCAGCAACATGGACGTAGGCAGTGTTTCCTCACTACAATGCCCCTGCAGAGTGAAAAAACAATTTAAACTCAACAAATCAATGGGCTTCAACAATCTGTCGACACGTTCATCAGGCTGGACAGAAACCGGCTTTGTTGTTTGCGGCACCTGGCTGCTCGCAGCCGCCATAGTCACCAAAATGGAGACTCTGGCCATGATTCCAAACTCGTAGCAGCAAGACCTGGAGCAAGGATTTCAATCTTTGTACATAGCTGATGTTGTCTTGCGATCACATAGACAGCAGGACAAGAAAAGGTGAGATGGTCGCACTGGAGATGATTTGATCCCGGTGAAAGATTCTAACTTTATNGATCACATAGACAGCAGGACAAGAAAAGGTGAGATGGTCGCACTGGAGATGATTTGATCCCGGTGAAAGATTCTAACTTTATTGGTGCAATATGTTGACGTTTCCACAGAATCACATGCATCTTGTTTGTCTCACCAGTTCAGGCACTATGGTCCATAGGCACCAAACTCAGATGATTGTCCAAATGCCCGGAGAGCAACTGTAGACTTGTTCGACAGGACGGACTTCGAGTTTGGTCGACAAGCCGCTGTTGCTGACGGCACATCCAAAGGCACCAGTGGATAGGGACCTGGAGTTGCTTAAGGGCTGGTGAAATCAAACGTTGCAACTTCGCGAGAAACGGTTGTCAGCACGAATCACCCAGGAAATTAAGGGATGTCCCACGTGGCCTGACATGGGAGACCACCAAAGATAAGTTGGGTGAAGGATGGTGGATAATCTTCAGTTCTTTTGAAGTGGCACATGGTATTTTGTGTGTGTGTGTGTGATTTGTGGTGGGCCAAATTTGATGCCACTCTTCATGATTATCCCTTGTTGAGATCAAGGGGTCTCACGATTTTCAAAGGGGTTGAGATCCTCATGCTTGCTGATGTGATTTGTTCCTGTGTTGCTTAGCCTCTGGGGATGGATTACTATGGGCGAAAGCAGATTAGCTTTTCTGCAGCCAGAATCCTGATGGGGAAAACATAGGAAATTACGTCCATCTATGTATTTCCTGTCAGGTCTTAATCAAGATGTTCGGTCTTGATGTGAGCCATCTTGATGACTATGGATTCTGCCATAGTTGTTGGGGTAGTTCACATCNTATGTATTTCCTGTCAGGTCTTAATCAAGATGTTCGGTCTTGATGTGAGCCATCTTGATGACTATGGATTCTGCCATAGTTGTTGGGGTAGTTCACATCAACGTTTCTCAGCTGCAGTTTCAGATGCAACTAGAGTCGGTGAGTTTGCACTTACACTGGTTGAAGTGGCAAAACACACTCCTCAACCTGGATGNACATCAACGTTTCTCAGCTGCAGTTTCAGATGCAACTAGAGTCGGTGAGTTTGCACTTACACTGGTTGAAGTGGCAAAACACACTCCTCAACCTGGATGGAACGAAGAAAATCATTGGGTACCGACTGGGATCATCTAAATCTTTACAGCGGAAGATGATTCACGAGATTCAGCTAGGTATGTATAGTCTGTGTACCCCCAGCAAGGGACTTCAGGATGCCAGTATGATCGAATTCGGTAGGATGATGTCCTTCATTTCCTGCATTTCCAAGGCTCTTTGCTCCAACTTTGCCTGGAAAGAAGGGAATCGCCGGACGCGGCTCTGGGTGGATGGGGTGCCTCACAGTCCAGAGAAACGTTATTTGGGTGAGTCAGAAAATAAAGGGACACCAAAATCCATGTATGTTCATTTTGTCTAATATTTTCGCACCGGAGCCCAACTGTCGGGGTGCAAGTCGCATCCTTGCACATCCACTTCCAACCACTGTGGGTGTTCGAGATTGAGTCGCTTCTTTTCTCCGTAGCCTTCGTGAGCTCAGGGTCAGGACCTGTGGCTGGTTAGCTTCTGGGAGCGAACAGGCGACCGGCGTATCTAAGCCATGGCTCTTCCCTCGCTAAACGAGGCTCAAAGGATGGTTGACGAGCTGCTGTGGGCAGAGGATTGGATTTTCTTGGCCTCCCATGGTTGCAAACGAACATCCCTAAGGACTCAAGGACAGCACCATCGGCGATCCAATGATTGTACGTTGGCAAAATACAAGCCTCCGATCTAAGATCGGAGGTTTGTATTTTGCCAAAGTACAATCATTGGATCGCCGATGGTGCTGTCTTTGTTTCACACTTTGCGCTAGGGTGGGGATGTCGACAGTGGAGTCTCGAAGCAACTCTTGAAACAACCTCCTTTGGCCATTTTAACTTTGGCAGCAACATGGACGCAGGCAGCGTTTCCTCACTACAATGCCACTGCAGAGCAAAAAACCATGTAAACTCAACAAATAAATGGGCTTCAACAGTCTGTCGACACGTTTGTTCGTCAGGCTGGACAGAAACCCGCTTTGCTGTTTCCGGCACCTGGCTGCTCACAGCCGCCATAGTCACCAAAATGGAGACGATCACATAGACAGCAGGACAAGAAAAGGTGAGATGGTCGCACTGGAGATGATTTGATCCCGGTGAAAGATTCTAACTTTATTGGTGCAATATGTTGACATTTCCGCAGAATCACATGCATTTGTTTGTCTCACCAGTTCAGGCACTGTGGTGCATAGGCGCCAAACTGAGAGGATTGTCCAAATACCCGGAGAACAATTATAGACTTGGTCGACAGGACCGACTTCGAGTTTGGTCGACAAGCTGCTGTTGCTGGCGGCACATCCAAAAGGTACCAGTGGATAGGGACCTGAAGTTGTCTAAGGGCTGGTGAAATCAAAGGTTTCAACTTCGTGAGACATGGTTTTCAGCTACAAATGTGCTTAGAACCACCCAGGAACTTTAGGGAGGTCCCATGTGGCCTAACATGGGAGACCACCAAAGGTAGTTGGGTGAAGGATTCTGGATCATCTTCAGTTCTTTCAAAAAGGGTAAATGATAAGAAACTAGGTGACTAGGTCCATGTATGTGTTTCCTGCCAGGTCTTGATCGAGATATGCGGTCATGTGACCATCTTGATGACTATGGATTCTGCCATGGTTGTTGGGGTAGTTCACATCAACGTTTCTCAGCTGCAGTTTCAGATTTAATTGGAGCCAAGAGAACAGCAACCCGTTTCGGAGATGATCAACAAGTCGAAATATAAGCTACTGAAACATAGTGAAACTGTGGTGTCATCGCAACCACAATCCAGAAATTGATGATAGCGAGGACTAACTTTGTTGGCCATGCAGGCAAAAGCCAACAAGCATGGGACCATGTCCCAGCTCCATCAGTGCTCTGGGCATGGCCATGGAATGGCATGAGGCCAGCACCTGCGATGGTCTCACTGTGTAGCTGCGGGATCCCCAATTGGCTGTTGCTGTTGCTCACTTACCAAACAGTGTTGGTGTTTTCAAACAGCAGACGCAAAGCCTTGACATCATGGATTCATGTGGCAATTAGTTTGCTAGTGTCAGGATGCTTTGATTGACATGTAGGTCAGATTGACGTCGTGTTTGTTTCCATGAACAATAGGTCAGTGAACATTTGTTGAAGAACTTGCAAGCCGGCAATGGATACTTGTTCTGTTTCCATGAGCAAAGGATGGGCTGTTTGACCGAAAAATCATGCGTTGGCATAGGAGAATTCAGAAGATGACGAGAATGATCAAAGTCGACAAGGAGAGAGTCTGCACACCCGAAACTGATGAAGACTCGTGTTGACGGAAGATATCTCGCACCAGTTGGGATGTTGTTTGTCCAGAAGTTGCATGGTCACCTGCATGACTTTCGAGGGTCCTTGCTTTCTATTCTTCGCTCTTGATGGTCTGCAGCCGTTTGAAGACACATCCGTGGCATTCCGTGGCCCTATTCGCGCGTCTTGTCGTCATGGGGAGCGGTGCCTCGCAGCTCACTGAAGGTGTCGAGAGTAGTTCGGTGGAGCAGCTGAGGGACTGCGTGGCCAGCTTGGAACCCAAACAGCGACGCGTGCTGAGAGAGGCGGTGAAGAAAGCCAGCTATGTTCATCCCTGTGAGAATATGCCAGAAGTTCCAAGTTCTTTGAAGGAACTGTGGCCCACTTTGGGCGAACGTTTCGGACCCTACAACTTCCTGTTTGCAGAGGATCCCACAGAAGCCATCCGCGGAAAGCTGGGAGATAGCAAGTTTGTGGACCCAGAGTTTACTGAGCTAATGCCCCAGAAACACTTGGCTTATCGCCTGGCAGAGGATCCGAATGCCAACTGCATTTGGCCTGCGGATGGCCCAGATCCCCAGCATGTGAAACAAGTCACGATGCCAGACTGCGAGTTCATGGCCTCCTATGCAGCCATGGCCATGTACCCTCAAAAGTTGCAGGAGGTCTTTACCAATGTGACCTCGGGGCAGCTGGATCCCAATGGCATCTACACCTTCAAAGTGACCTACAAGGGCCGTGTGGGTTACGTCGTGGTGGATGATCTCGTTCCAGGGAGACCTGGCAGTCCACTAGGAGCTTATCCTGCCCATGGCACCATTTGGATCAGCCTGCTGGAGAAGATGACGGCCAAGCTTTCGGACACGAACTATGAGATGATGAAGGGCCATGGCAACCGCTATGACGCTGGCCTGGAGATCAGAACGGGCATGGACATGGTTTGCTTGATGTATGGGGGCCATACCTTATCAGTGAATACCCCTGAGTCCAATGATGTGAAATTCGTGGACTTCATTGAGTTCCTCATCCAGGAACCCCTGACGGTCATCACCTGTTGTCCGAAGAACCCCAAGAGAGGTGATGGCCTCATTGCGCATCATGCCTATGGGGTTGTTGGCATGTGCACCGTGGATGATATCCAGCTGGTGAAGCTGCAAAACCCTTGGGGCCATTCGGAATGGACAGGTGACTGGTCCGACAAATCCACGAAGTGGGAGGAACATCCACAAGTGGCTGAGAAGCTAATGTTCAACCCTGAAGATCAGGGCAGCTTCTACATCTCGCGCCAAGATTTTGTGGACAATTTCACCAGCTTCCTCTACAATCGCATCACTCCTCTGCGAGCTGCAGACGATGATGGCTCCGAGGATTGGGATTCCATGCTTGGAGAGTATTCAAATGGCACAGACAAGTCTGTACTGATGAAAAGGGACGGAATTCCCTTTTTGGAGTCTGATGCCTACGGACCAATTCACTACTGTCGCTCCAAGTACAAGTTGGAGCTGAACATGAAGAAACCCTGTGGTCCCGGCACGGCACATCTTTACAAGAAGACAGATGGCAGTCCTTTGGGCTATTCCGCTGGGCTGGGTGATTTCAATTGGTACGTGGGCCCAGCTCAGTCGGCCCCAGAGGAGGGGATCTATGAGAAGAAGTACCGCTTGAACAAGGTCGGAGGCTTGTTCATCAACATGCGCGAGTGGGACAAGGGCGAGAAGGCTTTGCACTGGCGTGGGGTCTGGACCAATGATGAGGGTGAGTCCATGTCCTTCACAGGTGATTCCATGTCTTCTCTTCAAGTCGAGTATGCTGGAAAGAGCTATAGCCTCGAGGCTGTCATGTTCGATGGCTGTGCAATGTTTGTGCCTCACGACTACATGGTCATTGTGAACGTGAACAAGGTGCAGCGTTTCAGGAGGGAGATCCAGCTACGAGTGGAGGATGGTGAAGACAAGATCTTCAAATTTGATGTGGATGCCAGCGGTGTAGATAGCAGATATTGGACCGAAGAGGAGGAGAAGTTGGAAAGCTGATCTGCGTGAGCCGGCTGCGCGTTTTCGCAAAATCGTCAAAGTTCTTTCATGAATCAGTTTCAAACCGCTGGGCAGCTGCGAAGCAGCTAGTTTCACTCGGCGAGAATTCGACTTCTCCGGAGAAGAGAGGGCCTCTGTGACTAGCTTTCCTTTCATCCCATCGGCAAAGTACTGAGAAAAGGCCATTGCCATTGCTTCACTGGTTCACATCGCTGCAGTTACCTTGACGCACCGGAGTTTTTTACAGCAGCGGCCCAGTTTTGACTGCCCATTGCAGGATCCTTCGTTTGCCAGTTGTGGAGCCTGTTGATTGATTCTGTCAAGATTCTACTAGGCAGGCTGTGCATTTTTCACATTTTCAAGCTTGGAGAAGCCATGGGACACCGGTTGAAACTAGCAGTCTTGTGGAGAGCTTTTTTTTGGCATCACGAGGTGAAGAAAGCGTTGCAGCTGATGACAGCTGTTGAGCATGTTGAGCTGATGGGATTTTGAGCTCGCCAAAAAGGAGTGGCCGCAAGGGGTTTCAATAACATGCCATGTTCATGCAGCCTGCAGCATGCAGCATGCATATTCGGTTCCTGACAATCTTCCGAGATTTGCGTATTCTTTTCTTACCTTTGGATGCAACTCTGTTTATCCAGGTCCGCTGCCATTTTTGGATATCTTTGGTGGCAAAGGATGTGCCAAGGAACAGACGCACTTGATCATGAATCTCAGAGATTGAGAGTTAAACAAAAACAAACACATGGAAACAATCGATCCCAACCAAAAACTATGTTCAATGTAGACCTATTGAGCACATTTTGTATATCTTTGCCTCGGGGCTGATCTTGCGGCAATGTCTACCATTGCATCTTAGCTGCAGGATTTCTTCACTCCAACAAAAAGAGGTAAAACAGACACAAACGCAGACGCAGAAAGCAATTTGTCAAATATCTTGGAGTGTTTTTTGATTTCATACGGGCTTTCACATCTTTGAAAAGGCGTAAACTGGCCCTTGGTTTTCATTCCCAAACACTGCAATTTCCTTCATGAACATATTTCATGTCCAACGTTGAAAGGGTTGTAGAGCTGCACTGTCAGCACCTGCATACTAAGAGAGGTAAACTGTTGTCATGTCTAAAGACTCTTTGCATTTGACATCCATCTGTTCTTCATCAGCCGTCGATCCAATCAAACACCCTTGAATCTACCTTCTTCGGGGTCTCCATGATCATTACTTTGTGGTACCCCCAAAAAAGATAGAGAAGTGATTTACTGATACTGATACTTGCTGCCATTTAGGATGGGGTTTGGGTTGATTAAAGTTTATTATCTCCTTCACGGTTGCTATCCATTTGTCTGCATGATTTCACCAGTTCCTCTGCGTCAGGTCTGTGCCATCAGTGGCCAAGCCGCCCTGGAGCCGGTCTTCTCGCCGAAGACAAAACACGTTTACGAGAAAGGGCTCCTCGGCATATTCCTTGGTGTCAAGGCTTAGGAGCTAGGCCAGATTGGTGCAAGAAACACAGGAGCAGAATTTTTCGGGAATTGTATTGGGAATGATTTTCTTATATCATGTTATCTCATTGTAGAAGGATACATATCCTGCAAAGGTTTGGATTCATTTTTTTGCTATAAAGATGTGTTTGTGTTTTGGCCTCAATGGCTGCATCACCACAATGCTGGATAAAGTCTGTGCTCTTTGTGAAAATGCAAGGTTTGCAGCTATAACTTTGAACTTTTCAATTCTGTGAGGGTAAGACCCACGGGCCCTCATGAATCCTCAAAAATGGGACTTTAATGCCTGAATGTAGTAGCCAGGATGGAGGGAATGCCGCAACCTCAATGGGTCCCAATGGCTGGTTGGCCACAGAAGCTTGGTGCGATGTCCTGAGGCTCATTGAGAAGCAGATTGAGAGTTCAGGGAAGTGCCCGGTGACAAAGGAAGAGCTGACGAAGGACAGCATTTTGTGAAGCTGTAAGATGCTGTAAGGTTTGAAGGAAGCCATAGAAGGCAGGTAGCTTGAACCATCCAATTATGCATCAATCATCGAGTCATATTTGCAAGAATGCAATCAAGCTGAATCACCGAACCATGGTTGCCACACTGTTGTCACTATGTCAGACATAGGTGGCATGGCAGGATGACCTGGTGGACATCAAGAGCAACAAGTCCGTGCGGCCGCGACCCGCAACGGCCACATCCATTCCGGGGATGTTGTGGACGCCCCAGTTGTGACCACTTGGCTGCTGTTGTTGTCCGGTCTCTATCCCAGAAAGATGATGTTTGAGGAAATGCTTGGCGCTTGGTGTAGATGCAAAGGTGGAATGAAAAGGGCAGCTCATATAAAAGAGGTATTTTATACCTTGTGTATACCTTGTGTATCATCACGTTTTGCTTGTGAAACCTAGGACTTTGCTGCAGAGCGAATGGGCCTGGAACTTGGTCGTTACGGGATAGTCATGGATTGTTGGGGCCAGCAGCCAACCCGTCCCCCGTCCAGATCTCCTGACTGAATCGGTGTCAGGATGCCCTGATGTCAGAGACCTTCGAGCTGAAATCGCAGCTTGACACGTCCAGAAACTTGGCATCAAACAGTCTGGGCCACAGGTTTCGAAACTAGGAAGCTTACTCCACCCAACAAGGTACTGGTGGTGTAATGGGTTATCAATGGGTTTTTAATGGGTTATTCATGGGTTATTAAGGGGATATAGAGAATCAGATTCTTTGGATTTACGTAGAAAAAAACCACGCGGGGGAACCAGGTTCTGGTAGTTCTGCTGTCCCGTCCCAGGAAAGCAGCTCGCGCATGCGTCGAGCTCTTGGAACACGTTGGATTTTCGGTTGCCTGCAGTTTGACTAGACTGTATAGACTTTTATAGACTTTATCCTGTCTCAGCAAGGGATACCTTGCTCTATTTTTGTTGGCATCAAAGTATCAACTCTTGGTCAGCCAATTTGAGACCGTACCCTCAGTGTTTGCCTGGGGCTTCAGGCTGTACCAGCACGATGCCGCGTGTCGTGCCTGGAACTCAGCAACGATGGTTAGTTCGCACTCAGTCAATCTCAGACAACTCATCACTCCAAAATAATCCGGGAGGTGTTTTTTTACAAATTTGCAAAAGCGCATTTCCAACATCTGGACACTGGCCAGATCATTTTTCAAGGTTTTATTTATCTCTATTTGTCCACTTGCATGGTTCTGGAATTAATCTCTTTATCTACGCTGCATAGTTCTTTCATGTCCATGTTATGATCCTGCCATCTGCGGAATCTGTGGCTACTGGGTCTTCAGGTGATTGCTCGCCTCATTCGTGAGAGAGATATGGTGAAGGCTCAGAACCAGCAGTTGCAGGCAGGATTCGATTTCCTGGGCAGACATCAACTTGGATCAGCATCTTCTTAGATAATGATACATGGGGCTTGCAGATGCAAAGAAATGGCTCCACCCTCAAACAGTTTTTTGAAAGTCTGAGGGGGTGGCCTAAAATCCCACATTCGAACCGGATGTGATTTTTCAGGTTAAATCAAGTTAAATCCCAATTTTGACAGTTTCAAATCTTGCGCAGAGAACCCCCTTCCAGGAGCAGCTGTCCAACTCAGCCCCGCTGCCCAACGGCGCAATGCGGGAGGTGCGAACAAGGGTGCCAGCGGTGAACAAGGGTGCAATCGGAGTTTTGATATTTTGATGTTGGAACTCTTGGATTCTGACTAGGGTAAGAATTCTAACTTCCCAAAGGAACCAGACAAATGTAACCTCAGTTCTGGGCGCTTTCGGATGGCAGGGCAAACATCGCTCCTAGCCGCAGGAAGCCGAAACCGGCATCACGCCTGAGATCCTTCAGAAGATGAAGGAACTGGCAGATAGTTTGCCCGGACCTTGGCTGTAACCGCAACTGGACTCGGATTTGGGCTTGAGATGGGTGTGGCTCAAAACAAAGGCTGGGGGGTACATACTTGATCATGTTCAGTATTCAGGATAATACATCCAATATTTCTCGTACTCCCGATTTTTGGGACAGATCTGAGATTAGCTGACGACGCCTGTGAGCAGTGAAGTGTGAACATAGTCCTGAGGTCCAAGACTCGAAAGCAGAAGCACTTCCCAGATCTGAACCCTTTAGCAGACATCAAGAAGTTCAAGTGCGTGCCAGCCTGAGCTGATCGAAGCAGGATATTTGCACCATTTTCAGGGAAGATTTGCTGGAAACAACGGCAAACAGTTTGCCATCCAACTATACATATCCTTTAAAGACCTTGAACTAGAGGTAACTTCTCGATCTAGCACTGCGAAACCTTGAATTCAATTTGTAATGCAGTTCAAGTTGAATTAAGTGGCCAACATGATACCAATTATACCTTCAGACTTCATCAGATCACAATTCATTCAGTGACTGGTGCGACTGAGGTGGGCACTCATCCAATCCATAAGTCCACAGAGTCCCTTGGCCTAAACGATCGCTGTTTCTGTAAACGGCCAACCCAGAGATGATGTGGGCGGAAAAGCTGTCTCCAGTGGTGTAAACTGAGCTTTAGCGCCTGTTTGTAGTCTTGATCATCTTTCTACGTCCACCAGATGGTTTTTCTCGAAAGGCGACTTTCAACAGGGCATTTTCAACGGGCTGCAAGGCAGTTTCGCTGCTGAGACATTGCCAATTTTTTGGCTGTCTTGAGGCCTGGGATTCTCTGTGTGGATGTGCACAAGACCGAGGGCAATCGTGTTGTGACAGGAGGTGTCGATGCACAGGCTGGGGGCCACGCTTGGAGATGGGTGGGTAGATGGAATATGGAGATGGAGAAAGGACAATGGCAGGGGTGCTTACTTTCAATGCCGGTTGGATGCAGGGCCACAGTGCGATGCTACAACCAGCACTTCCCAGCACGTTGCCGGGTTCGCTTTGGGTGATGGCAGGTCGTGCTTTTTGATGCTGAAAAGGGATCTCTGGTGCAGAAGTTGACCGGCCACGCGAAGAAGGTTACCTCAGTGAGTCTCCATGCCACCAAGGACTCAGTCGAACGTTGAACAGTCAAAGCTAGCATGTGTAGAGACTCATAGTTGATCGTTCATATCGTTCATACAACTACATTTTCTTTTGGGGTACGGGCCGTACGGCTTGAAATGAAAGCTAACAACAGAATGACCATCCAAGAGTCACACAGGTTGCCCTTAGGATCGCGAGAGTTCGTGAGAGTTGCCTGAGATGTCGAGCCGGTCGTGAATGCCATGCTGCAGGATATCATTGTCTCAGGCTCGCAGGATGCATCTGCCAAGGTGCCTTCGCGGACTTGTCATCGTTCCAGAACTGTAGACGAAAACGTCTCAGGGCACCTCAGAATTATACTAAGAGGGAAGATCACGAAGAATCCAATCTCAGCATATCTCAGTATCATCATAAATCTGGATGAATTCGAATGACAATGACCTCAGCTATTGTATGCTATTGTCAGGTCAGCGAATGTCTATAATTCAGCCAGATAGACCGTGAATCACCTGGAGGTTTGGACCTGCACCGGTCCGGACTGGACGGCAGCGTGCCCCCTTTATGGAGCTGGGATTGGGGGGTTGGGCAGCAAAAAATGAGGGTCTTGTGCCAAGAAAGGGACTATGGTGGAATTGTCATCAGCATTTTATGAACAAATAGTTCATCAAACAGCAAACCAGCCCACAAAGTGGGGATAAACTCATTCCAACAGCCACAATTGGCTTTCGCAATGTCTGAAAAGGTCAAAGAAAGTGGAATCAAAATTCACGTGGTGGTAGAAGAGTGACAAGAACTTCTCGGAGCACGACGCAACTGAACCCGGTCTATTCACGGGTACAGGTATACCTGTGCTCATACCGTTAAGAAACATCAGGCAGAGGTCTGCGACCCAGACTTCGTTGGATCATTTTCAACCAAGCTGGCTCTGTAAAGGATTCATGTCTTGTAAGCTGCAGGGCATAGGATCTTTGCTTCTTGTTGTGGTAGTTAGAACACGATTGGAACCCAGCTGCCTTGCTTGAGAGAAATCAAACTAAATGGATAAAAGCTGATAAAAGCTGTGCAGGGGTTATTGAGCTGTCCTGAGGTGTCTGAGATTTCCATCCATCCGCTTGGTGGCAGACCTCAGGGGGTTTGCGGCACTGACAATGGCTGGTGACAGATCCCTGGAAGCTCGTTTTCACAGGGCAACCCAGGGTGACCCACTGACGGTGCTGTTTGACCATGGCAGTGCTCAACTGACGTTGCTGAACTATGGAATGCCTTGACGAACTTGTGTTTCCGAGCCAAAGGCATTTGCATTTTGTTTTTACTTTGAACATGCTTTCAACAGACATTTGTAGCCTGTATCAGGAACGGTACACGGGGCTGGGACAAAGTGATTTACCATTCAAAATGGACGGTTCAGAATTAAACATTCACTACATAAATCATAACCCGATACAATACACGATATCCTCATTGTAGGCCCTTATCTTGCTAGTTATATCTTGCTAGTTCGTAGATCCATTGTGACCCCATTTTGGCCATAGCCACATGGCTGCTTTTTAGTCGAGGTGACTACTTCCTGACCTGTGCCATGGACAATTCTTGGGCCATGCACGATCTCAACGTGGGACGGTGCGTGGGATGCCGAGAGTTCGCAGCTTCGCTGTCCTGTTGGGCTGGGACCTGCTGTTGGAGATGGAAATCTTGAAGTCTCCCGTGCCACGACCCAGGTGAAGCACCTGAGGGGTCTAGAGAACAGCCAGGCCCCCAGAGCTCAGCAGAACCATGCCTTGTTTGTTGCTTTGGGAGCAATCTTGAGCTCACCAACTGGTAGTTGGCTTCTAAGCCACCTGGCATATGCCAACCACAAGCGGTTGGTTACACTGCAGTTGCCGAGCAGAAAACCAACTTCAAGATCCAGCATGAGAACACGATGTTCCAAGGCTATCCGTGCATGAAGTGGCATCCAGATGGTATGATCCTGGCTGCCGGCACCCAGGCCCATCGTGTGGGGAAGTTTCAACTGCTGTGACCAGCCACCACTACTGCCGAATGCGACCGCAGGGCCACAACGTGGATGTTTGGGATATCAAGGAGCAGAAGGTTGTGGCCACCCTCTCAGGACATCAGGGCTCTGTGGAGGACTGGGATGGGGATGGGGATGTTGATGTTGACTTACTTGACAGAGAATTTTCCCATGGATCAATGATGGATCAGTGTTTTTCAATTTGCTCAGCAACTCGAGCAATGCAATGAGTCAATGAGTCTAGAAATGGCGTTGGATCCGTATCTGTTTCGCAGGCTCTCACCTTTTCTGGCAATGGCTACTACTTGGCCACCGGGCAGGGCGCCCCAAAAACTGGGACCGCGGGTCAGCCAGTGCTGGAGGCTCTTGCGCATTTCATGTTCCGTTTGTCAGCTCTCTTTCTTGCTCTGAAAGGTGCCTTGGGCTCCTGCCCTGGCTCTCGGCGCCCAAGCGTCTCAAAATTACACCCCAAATCCCATGATATTGGTTGATCCTCGTTTTCTTCCATTGACATCGCCACAGGGTATCCTAATCCAGCTGAGGTCCAAGGATGGCACAGTCACCTGGCAGCAGCTGGCTCCGCCAAGGGGGTCATCATGACATGTGAGAGACGGCGTCAGGTTTGGGTCGCAGCAAGGTGTTGCCCCTGAGTTGGGTAAGTGTTTTTCGAAGCTTGGATAAGGATTTTGTTTTTATGGTTGATATCTCATGATATATCCAAAGTTAATGAAGTTTACACAGCCGTTGGGGCACGACCAACAGAAGCTGTTGAATCTCAGCGAGGTGAAGTTGTGGGATTTGCGAAAGCCGCTGAACATCCAGACGCTGGGCACCCAGACATGGCCTGTCGAAGAGAGAATGATGACTGGGGGAAGCCAAAGATGTCATGGCCTGAGGTTTGTGAACTGATGCATTTTTGAGATGTATTCAGAAAGGCACCCCACCCACTCAAGTTTAGTTTCCTGAACGGCGCTGGCTTCCTAGATGTTCGGAAGTGTGAGCCTTGAAGATTTGGAAGCATTTCGCAAGGATCCCTTAATGCAGGATACGCAACTTGGTAAATACTTGGTATATATTGGTATATAGTTTGTCATTCCACGTGGTTGGAGGGATATCAAAATATGGCTTTACTGAAAACAACACAGTCGGGAAAGCGATAAATAGACATAGAAAGAATCGAAGACAGCAGCCATGGCACACTAGTTGCAATGGATCGAACAACAGTGGGATAGTATGCTCATGACAGCGGTGATGGGGATCACAACAATGACAAAGACAACGGTATTGATGGTGGTGGTGGTGGTGGTGGTGATGATGATGATGATGATGATGATGATGATGACTATTCCGCAGAAAGCCACCGTTGAGGCTGCAGCTTGAGAGTCCTGTCAACGCCGTGGCCTTCGACGCTACAGGCAGCGGCTAGCAACGCGTAGCTGTGGAAAATGTGGCTACAGCAGGTAGTACTGCAAAAACGGGCTTTCCAATTCTTGTTAGTACAGGCGACTGTTGTCTTCGAAACGGGCTATTCCAAAAGCCCAAACAGGTCTAGGACAGAAGTGAAGAGTGCGTGCAGACACGGGGTCCATGTCGCATCAAGCCGAAAATAGCTCACTCAACTGCAACATCAAGGGAAGGGTGGGTTTCTTAGATGCGAATATCTCAACCGTCGAGTGCATTTAGTTTCAGCATGTAAGACAGGTTGCTCTGAGTATTCTTTTGACAAGCTAGAATGATTTCATTCGATTCAGGGTGCATGAAGGTGGATTGTTCTGGAGCCTCAGGTCAATACCTTTCAGTTGGTGCTGATACCGTTCAGGTGCTTCCAGGGTTGCAACCAAAGCTGTGGGAGTTCGTCACCATCATCCTTCAACTGCGTCTATTTTGGGGGATACCCAAATTTGAGACCAGTTTGTTGGGGAAACGATGGTGAACTATGGGATACCATCAAAATTGGTGGTACCCTACTTTCGGACAAAGCTATTTGCAGGGCATCTCCCCTGCGGCACAGATCTACAACTTCGCCTCCAAAGCGAGCATGGCCGAGGCGGTGACTCTGAAGGCCCGGTGGTGTGAGATGAGACTTGTCGGGTCCAAGAAAAACTCGTTGGTGGTTTGATATATATATATATATGTATTATATATTATACATATTTATACATGTATTTGATCGTTTTTTCAATGCTACTTACTTGGGGATGATGATCCATAGATTGAGAGGGGTCATCATAGCCAGCAGTCTCCAAGCCTCGTTGGATTTGTGAAGGGTTCATCGCCAAGTGCTTGAGGACCATGGAGATAGCGTGATGGGCGTTTGCTTCAGCCAGCACGCTCGATCACTGGCGACGGTGTCACTTGGCTTCAGATGATCCTGTTGTGATACCATTGTGTTGATTCTGATTCTGACTATGGACGATGACGAGGATGGGAATAATGTAGATAACATCGATCTGCAGAATCATCATCGTTCACCATCATTGATCGCTGTTTGTCATTGTCCGTCATAATTTGTCATCGTATCTCTACAATATTATTCCTGTTATTCATTGTCGCAGTCAGTTTCATGCTCATTCGACGAGTAAGAACCTGGCAGATTGATTTACGTTTTTCACCATGCTCGGTCTTTCGCACAGTATGGGCATGCCATTGTACCATTGTACCAAAGACAGCTCACGTGACGCCTGCAACGCCTTAGGTCCATGGATCGAACCTTGAAGATCTACCGCTGAGCAAGAGCCAATCTGCGTGAGACTCTGGAGGCTTCCCTCAGCACAAATCACCAGTATTTGTATGTATTTGTCACAAGCCTTGGTATGGAGATGTATGGAGAACATGGAGCTTTTTTCCAATCTTTTATACACAGAAACTCTTCGGAAGAGGGTGGAATGAATGAAACATGGATCCAACGATGAATGACAGCCCCCTGCCAGGAGTGTGCCGGTGCTTTGGCGGGGCCAGGCCATTCTGACGTTATGATGCCTTGGGCGGAGAAATTGGCACACAAATGAGCTGAGATGCAAGCGCAAAAAGATGCCAAAAGGGTGCGGTGTACGGGCAGCGAAAAGGCCAAACAGGTGGCCTTTAAGCTGCTGGTGCCGGGAGATCGTCTAACTGTTCTAACTATCTCTTGTGATCATTCTGAGATGTGAACCAAAGCAACTTGATGTTTGTGACACTCTTGACTCCAACATCCAGTGGACACTGTCCCAGTTTGCACTTGCATCATCCTTTGACCAACGTTGCATACAATGCTGGGCCTCTTCAACATGGATCTCTATTCTCAAGGTTTTAGTCTTAGTAGTTGACATTGTGTGTGATGTAAGTGGGACCTTGAAGCAGAGTTGTCTGCCCATCCTCGCCACAATTTGAAGCACACCCACCGACAAAGATTCAAGTGTGCAGACAAGCTCAGTTCGATGTACAATGAAAATCAATTCAGTGTTTTACATTCACAGTTCAAAGGAAGCTTTGGGATTTCCCGAAATCCTTGCCTGCAACCATGAAACACCAAGAAAACACGTCGATGTGCGAGAAGCAGCCATGTGTAGAGCGGTCTCACGGTGCTCTCTCCGTGCTGATCATTGCGAACAACAACTACTGCAATCGGACAACATTAGGGTTCTGCCACGATGAGGGAGATTACCTCAGACAAAGCATTGCAGACTTTCACCCAGATGTGCCTGCACGAGTGCTTAAAGATGCCGACCACCATGAGATGCAAACTGCCATCGAAGAGTTTACTTCCAGCGCAAGCCAGTCGCCTGAAAGGTTGCTGTTCTTCGCTGGGCACGGTGTAGAAACTGGACAAGGAACCTTCATGCTACCGACTGATTCGCCAGGTGAACATGAACTGCTGGACTTGACCAGATGCATCTCTGTAGAGGGCCTAAAGCTGCAGTTCAGAGGTCAAAATGGGAAGGGCACATTGGCCATTGTGCTGGCCTGTTGCCGGCGTGCAGTGCAAGCTGCTCCTGTCCACCTGCCATTTAATCTCCGCTATCAGAGGCCAAAATCTGCAGTTGTCGTCCTTCATGGATGCGAGCAAGGGGATGTCGTTGGTGATGGCTCTGAAACTGTGTTTACCCCCGCTGGGCAAGCTTATCCGGTAAGCAATCTAGGCCTCGCATGCGCTAGAGCATTTGCAATCCTTCGGCATTCGTTGCACGAAGATGTTGGCGGCCTCCGCCTTGCAGATGTCTTGTTCTATGCAAAGAGCATCGCTTGCACCATGAATTGGAGGCCCGGACAAGTCCGGAGGAGGCCTTTCCCGACTTGGGAGGAACTGCGAGTGCCACGAATCACAAAGAGAGATGGTTGTGGACTGGTGCCATCCACAGACTTGCGCCCCAGTGCTGCAGACATGCTCTCCACTTGGAAATCCTGCCGGTTTCTGGCTGTGGATCTCCAGTTTCGGGAGGCTCTGGTGGTTATGTGGCAAAACACACATAACAACGAGAAGGTCGTGTCTCCAATGAGGGACATACTTGGAGACTTGGTCAGAGTGCCGGGTTGTTGCTCGCAGATCATGGACCTTTGGCACACACGAAAGGTTCTAAGTCCTGCCGTTGAGGTCTTTGCATGTGCACAAATGATGTATCGCCTCCCAGCTCTTGGGTGCCCCCAAGCAGCAGAGAAGTATATGCAGCGGGCACTGGGCCTGTTCTTGAGCACTGACTTTGATGAATTTGTTCAGGCCACGTTCTTTGCTTGTTTCGGTCGCTTCTTACAATTTCGTAAAGGCCATGCAAACCAGGAAGCTAAGTGGAAGAATGATGCTTGGGAGTTCTTGCTGTACACCAGCGAACTCCATATGCAATGTGGCATGACCGAAATATCTCTCTACAACCTTCTGTCTGCCTGCAAGCTGCGGCTGCAGATAGCAAGAGGTAGCCCAGGTAGCCAATCCTCTGCCACAACTGTACAGAAACTGCTTAGAGACATTGACTCAGAGAGCCTTCGCCATCTACCAGCCGGACGCTTGGCTCAGCGTACGGTCTTAATTGATCAGGCTCGGCAGTTGCAAGGAATGTGACTTCGCACGCCCACAAGCTGGCGTTGGCTGTCCATCCCTGTCCTGCTTCGTAAAAGGAGGTTGCAGAACAACTGCCTCTGGCGCAGAATTCTGTGATGATCAAGAGCCTTTCTTCCCAGAACATGTGCAGCAAATTGCTGGAGCATGCCATGAGAACTTTTAATCGCAGAATAACTCCAGAAGCCTTTGTTAGACTTGGAGATTGTACAGGAATTGCATAGCAAGACCCTTGTCCCGCCTTGCAACAAAGTCTGACCTGCCGTGCCTGTGGGTTAGCCCCTTTGAATGGCATTGAGGGTTGAAATGCGGCTAACTTTGATGTAAGATCATTCCTCTTGATTTGGAGTCATTGGACCATACCCAGCTAGCGTCCATTCGGTCAGCCTGTGGTAGCTGTGTTGCTCTCAGTAAGTCAGCTTTGTAGATAGCGTCGATCTCTTCTCTTTGTGTATCGCTGGCAGCCCAGTAGCAAGACTTGGAAGGGGAAAATGTAACTCTGGCGATGGTAGAAGATGTGCCTACAAGAGAGAGTCACTGCTGCATGATCTGACATGCTGTCAGAACATGTCCTCGCGAAGAGATTAGGCTATGATTTATGATGGTCTTCGCTTCCCTTATCATCCTAGACACTCTTGAAGCACCTGCACAGTCTCCGCCTGGTATTCTCAACATTTCGCGCGAAGTCCCTTTGAGATGTGTTTTTTTTGGTTGAAGCGATGAATGATTTGGCTGCAGCCCAAAACCCTAATTGTATGGAGATCACCTTGAATTGGCGGGAAACCTTTTCTGCTGAGGCAAATATGATGGTGCCCGATGGTCGGGTACTTGGTGATGTCTCCCTCCAAAAAAATGTCTGGAAGCAAGGAATGGACAATTGGCAACGCACCACGTCCGTCATGTTTCTTGCGAGGTCACGGGCACCAACCTGTCTTGTATTCTTTGTTGTGGTGACTCGTGACCTCTAATGCTGTGGCTTCGAAGCAACAACTTTTGAAGACATTCATTTTGGTTGTTGAACCTTGCCTGTCCTTCAAGCGATTTGTCAGTGTCCGTGAACTCGAGAAGGATGCAAAGGTATGTCCCTGGCACTTTGCATTCGCGTTGCATCATGCTAGAATGGTTCCACAAACTGCTGATGTACTTCCTGGTATCCATGAAATTCCAGTGGTCCACTGGAAGAGTTCACCATGGCACGCTTTGGCATTCGATTTTGAGTTGGCTCCGGCCGGCTCCTGCCCTCAGGTGCTGCTTCTTCCAACCAGGTCCCACAGCAAGCCGAAGTGGTTGGCCAGCCTTCCACCATGGTCAAGGTGCGCTGGAACCTGATGGGTTCAAGGGTTAGGAAGCTCAGGTGGGTGGGATTTGGCTCGCCTTGACATGTACGTTTGAGGTTTTGGATGTTCCATTTGGGGGTTTCCCACAATGGGGCTTCCCCAAAGCCATGGGTTTCAATACTAATTAATTAAAATGGTCTATTTGTGGATGATTTGGGGGGTACCCCATAGTATCTCCCATGCTAGGACACCTCCATTTGACTTCTAGTGCCTCAACGGGCGCCTCAAACTGCCGCGCATTTTCTCGCCAGGTTGCCGTCCCAACTGGCGCAACAGCAGGGCAGCAGATCAACTTCACCATGCCGAATGGCAGGGCACACAACCACTGAATCCCCGTGACACATGAAACGTTGCAAAATGGGAAACCATATGAAACCATTATTAGTAACAGTAGCTTATCAATAATAGCCACTACATTTATATAGAGATGGACAGTGTTTGATTTCTGAGACGCAAAGTCTCTTCTGATCCTTGGTGCTGGTTGTAGACCCTGAACATCCAAGGTCAGCGTGTGACCACTTCCGTGCAGGACACCTGTGCAGAATTTGTTGACTTAAAAGAACTTGAAGCAGATTCCCGTCCTACTGTGGTAGAGGGGTTAGTGAGGTTTCCTCGAAACTGTGGGACTCTGGTTCCATTTGGTTCCCAAACCTTTGAAAACGTTGCCAGGAGGGAGTTCAACCCGGCACAGTTCTCACCGTAGCAGTCCCCAGTGCAGGCATGGGGCAGAGCTGCCCAAATCCTAGTGGCTGTAGGTGATTTCTATTCGGCTTGGTCCAAACCATGGGGATTTACACATATTTACACCAAAAATGACAATGAAGAATACTGGGAAAAAAGAGAATGGCAGGCCATTGGATTTTGGCTGCAACCTATTTTTGGGACAAACCCATCCTTGTCGCATCGCATTGTTCTCGGCTGCATCTTCTCCCAATCTTGATGCCTCAAATCCACATTTTTTTGGTTTTGGTGATGTGGGGGCAAACAGTCAAAAAAAGGTACAAAGGTATATGAACAGATACAAAAAGACATAAATTCATAAATGGTCAAATGATATCGGCATACCAAGTTTTTTTGCTTGTGAAGTATCCCCCTTTTCACGAAAGCTAGCTTTTGCTAGCTGAAGTCCCTCTTGCTTTAGCAAGGTATTGGGGGGCTGGAATCTCCAATCCCATGAACTTCATGAGTTATACCCCCCCCCCTCCCCCCGGCTACCGGGTTCACAAGCAGTTTGGCCGTGGCTCGATCCCCCCGGGGGACGTCGTCAGATTCCCCATCCTCTGCATCATTGGCATCCTTCATAGGGCATGGTTTAAGGAGTCTCCTACCTATCCTCTCTATCCTATCTAATTANCATTGGCATCCTTCATAGGGCATGGTTTAAGGAGTCTCCTACCTATCCTCTCTATCCTATCTAATTATCTACTTATCACGCTATCTAGCCTATCTATCCCATCTATCCTCGCGATCTATCTGCTTATCTATCTATCTATCTATCTATCTATCTATCTATCTATCTATCTATGTCTCTACCTGATCGATCTATCTATTTGATCTATCTATCTAGTTCTCTACCTACCTATCTACCTGTCAATCGATCTATCTATCTATCTATCCATCTATCTATCTACCTGCCTATCTACCTACCTACCTATCTATCTATCTAGCTATCTAGCTATATCTCTACCTACCCATTCATCTATCTATCTATCTATCTATCTGTCTATCTAGCTATCAATCTATCTATCTGTCTGTCTATCTATCTATCTATCTATCCATCTATCTATCTATCTATCTATCTATCTATCTATCTATGTCTCTACCTACCTGTTTGTTTGTCTGTCTGTCTATCTATCTATCTACCTATCTATCTATGTCTCTACGTACCTACCCATCTACCTATCTAGCTATGTAGCTATCTAACTATCGAGCTATCGAGCTATCTATCTATCTATCTGTTTATCTATCTATCAATGTACGTATCTATGTATCTATGTATCTATCTATCTATCTATCCATCTATCTATCGATCTATCTATCTAGCTATCTACCTATCTAGCTATGTCTCCCTCNTATCTATCCATCTATCTATCGATCTATCTATCTAGCTATCTACCTATCTAGCTATGTCTCCCTCTCTGTCTCTCTATCTTTCTATCCATCCATCTATTAATCTTTCTATCAATTTTTTTTATCTATATATCTATGTACTTCTCTCTCTCTCTCTCTCTCCATCCAGCTATATATCTCTCTATCTATTTATCTGTCTATCTATCTATCTTACTTTCTTTCTAGCTATCTAGCTATCTATCTATCCACTATCTAGCTATCTAGCTATCCAGCTATCCAGCTATCTAGCTATCCAGCTATCTAGCTATCCAGCTATCTAGCTATCTAGCTATCTAGCTATCTAGCTATCTAGCTATCTATCTATCCATCCATGCATCCATCCATCCTATCTATCCATCCTATCCATCCTATCCATCCATCCATCCTATCTATCCATCCTATCCATCCTATCCATCCATCCATCCATCCATCGATCTATCTATCTGTCTATCTATCTATCTATCTATCTATGTCTCTACCTACCTATCTATCTAGCTATCTATGTATCGGTGTATCTATGTCAAAAAATGCGCCACTGTACTTGCCCACTTTATTTTCAGGTCCAGCTCCCTGCCGAGCTAGCTTTCGTCCCTTACCCCTGGGCCTCAAGTACGGTCTCCCCGCCAGATGCACCAGCAGCTCCAGCTCCTATGGCTCCTGCCATGCCTGTGAACAGCAGTGATGGCCTGGCTCAAGCCAGAGAGGCTGGGGCCATTTTGAGGGAAATGGGTTGTTCAAATGGGGTAGTTATCCATGGGGTCATGCCTATTTCACCATGTTCATGGGGTGCTAAGCTAAGCCATAGGCAATCTTTTTTCCAACAAGAAGACCAAGGCTTCGCAAAGAGCAAAAAACAGCTAACATCTCAGTGGCTTTTGTGTCTTCACAAAAACCCTTGTTGGGGACCAACCTCGGAACCACACTATTTTTGGACATCTTTGGTGAAGGCATTGCTCCCTGCACCCATGGTGAATGCTGCCGAGGCGGGACGCAGATCAAGTGAGGGGTAGAAATCACGCAATGGTGGGATTGTTGGTGGTTGAGAGGCAGTGTAGCAGATTTTCCTGATTTAAACCAAACTTTCGGAACTGTTTCTCTAGCTGTTTAAATCGCCAAGGATGTCAACAAATACAGTAGTGGGTTCCCAATCAGAAAGAAATGTACTTACTTTGTTTTGGCACCTTTCCTTTACCAACTGCCTTGAATCAGCTGACAGCTGTAGGCGGATCAGCGCGCGGCCATGTTGAAGTGGTTGCTCTACGGCGGTAGCTTTTTGGTCTGCTGCTTTGCGGGGTCACCAAGTCGATTTTTCCCACGACTGAATAGCAAGACAGACTTTGCGCAAGGCTTTTTTGGAGGATTTCATGGATGGGTTTCTCTCAAAACAAGGTCTCATGGTTGATATTGGTTGATCATGGTTGATCATGATCTCCCCATGATCTCCCCATAGTTTGATGGCCACAAGATTGGAGAATCCTCGTGTACCCACGGCAGTTTCCCAGCTCCACATCCCACATCCCACATCCACGCGGCGTGCCCAGTGCAGCCTGCCCGTGGCCCTCTGCATCTGGGGTGCTTTGGCGCTGGACTACTTTTGCAAGTCCTCAGAGGAGAAGGGTTTTCCAAAGGTCGGTGGATGCTGGTGGAGCAGTTTCTTGGGATGCTGCAGCGGTTACCAAAAATTGTCGAAAGGATTTGGATTCCGATATTTTGGTAGGGTAAAACGGTAGAACCATTGTTGTTCATCATTGGTGGAAAATGGACCTTGAAATCTGTTGTTATGAATTCACCTCTCAATCAGTTTTCGGGAACCGGGACTAGATTTGAGAAGGCCAAAGTCCAATGCCATCCTTCTGAAGTGTTTGACCACCAAGCCGGCACCTATCCCCCTGTCCAACTTTGCTCATTTCTTCAAGTTATGGCAGATTCCCAAATATTTGGCCGAAGGAAAGCCAATGCACTGGTTTCCGGGTATGGACCAAATAATCAAACCCTAAAACTGGATAGTGTTTAGACCAACAATGAACAAAATTTCTGGCTGAAGGGGTACCCCATTTTTGACCCATACCGATTCACTGAAAATTCCACCCCTTCGCCGGGCAAGCACCCCATGTTGTAACGAGGACCGGGCACGTCGCCCACGCTCCTACGCCCCTGCTTGCGCATCTGCTGTGACTGTAAGCGTCGTAGGTGGGATTTGCCAGTCCTATATGTCCTATATGCCAATTTAATGGACGATTGTCGCAAAGGGTGGCAAGTGGACAAGAAAACCAGTTTTCAGTCCAGCACTCTACTTGCTTGTCCTTTTTGTTTAGTTTCTTCCTGCATAGAAGGATGTGATACTGAGGTTTCATAATATGCGATAGAGGAACAATAGTGGTTGTTTGGCAAGTGAGTAAAGAAATTGTTTATCATCCATCCAACACATGGAATGATGATCTCCAGTGACTTTCATATTTTCAAGGGGGATGAAACCAACCAGTGGATCGACTCTGCTCCAGGCGTCCTGTGCAACTTGGTGCGAATTGGGGATCGGGCTAGGGGGATACACCTCACCCCTTCGGTGAAGCCTTAGGTGACGTGTTGTAATGTTTCTAAGCCCACAAAAAATGACGGGCAAAAATACAACGAGATGATCATGGTTCATTGCTCGATTTTTTCCTGCCATTTCTTTCTGATTCCCCGGAATTCCCTGTTTCTCTAGTGTGATCCAAGATCGGTGTTGTTCATATTTCTTGTCTATGGTAGCCGGCCATTCCACGCACCCGTGTGGCCGCCTCTTTTCACTTGCAGATCTTTTGTCTTATTTTTTGACCGGTCAGAAGTCACACTTAGGTACCAAAAATGGACAAACGTGGCATGGTTTGATATCAAGCAGGACGATTTTTCCGGTGGATAACCCCCTGTTGAACCTTGGACATGCCGTACATGTCGGCTGCATTGAGGCCTTTGCGCGCTCCTGGCAGTTCTGGTGGCAGCAGTGTTGGTCCGGCACTTGGGGCAATTGGGTGTGTCGAAAACGGGGTGCCAAAATGCCAGTTCTTACGGAAACTCTCGCGCTGTAGCAACATATCTGTCAGGGACGGTCCTTCAGATTTTCCGTTTCTGACCTGATTGGAGCAAGTGGCGGCTGAAGTGGCCATAAGGTGGCTGCCATGTGTGCGACAGATGGCAATTCCGCAAAGCCAGATGTTTGCAAAGGTGCACCTGACATGTTGTGAGGAAAAGTACTCCTACTGAATCTCTCAGAGTGCTGGACATGCCATAGTTTGATGGATTTGCACTGCATTTCGCCGTGATGGATCTGCACTACATTTCGCCGGTCTCAGACACTGTGCCCATGAAACCGACCTGCCAGACTCCAGATTGCATTGGCTGCACGCCATTTTTGTCGGGGATTTTGGGCTATATCAAGCTTTACTGGATCTTAAGTCCAGTATTCGACAGTTATACCCCGCGGAAAATATCGGACACATGAGAACATATTGGACATACCCGTTCCAAGAAGGTTTTGTAGCATTATCCCAGTAATTGTTCTACTCCCACAGGTTCTACTGTGCGGACGTTCCCTTAGAGACGATGGGTTGCCAAACTGCTTGGTTCGCCAGACCTACAGCAGTTCCTCAACAACTCGGACACGCCTTGGAACCACCATGGACCTCATGGGCCTCATGGGCATCATTGGGAGCCCCACCATTGGCAAAACAAGAGGATGTGGGGGATCTTGGACCTTGGAGTAGCCTTGGGGGACTGGGCTAAAATCAGATGCCACATTTTTCAACTGCAGAAACTGCTTTCTCTTCAATCATCAGGATGATTTCCGTTTATTCAGGATGAAATTCATGGCATGAACGAGCCGGCCCAAGGTTCTTGGACAAGGTCTTGCACAGGGATCACCCGGAAGGCCGATTTGACATCGATCCTGCTGATTTCAACAGTGATTACTCAGTGATTCAGTGATTACTGTTATATTATACTGCTGTAATCACACTGTAATCAATTTTGATATGGTCCGATCTTTGGTATTATAGGGTTACAGCATTCTTTCAATCTTGAGATGATTTTGCTATTATGATTTGGTTCAAGCGTTCACCATTGATGTGCACTCTGTAGATTCGCTTGAGTTGAGGGCACTCGCCCGTCAATGTTTGAGGCCGCGTTTTTCCTCCTGGAATGCCAAATGTGGAGGCCGGATCCTTCCTTCATGTGTGGAAACAAGCAAGACATGGCCGGTCGACTGAGTCGAATCCTTGCAGGACTTCCGGAATTTCCCACCACGTTGACAGACACCCTTGACACCCTTTACTTGACGGAGACTGACAGTAGACACTGACAAGAGGACCTGACATGTCGCGGGGGCAAGCCAAAAAGCCATGGTGCCACACCTGAGGACCTTGCAAAGACACTGGATGGGGAGATGGATGCGGTGCCTCAAGGTGTAGGCAGAGATGGGATGGGAGGCATTACCAGAGCTGGGAATCCACGATTTCTGCTGGGCACCATAGTTGCCATAGTTTATCCAAACATGGGTATTTTAGGAGCCACGCACCTTGAAAGCTATTGACTCACAGTTTACAGATGTACACAGCTTGTACAGCATACTATACACCGCATAGATCAGATGGCTGTATTTGTCTGAACATGGGGTATCCCACAATTTTTGATGGTTGATATAGTTATTGTCCCTAGCTGGACCCATATAGGTAGGTTCTTATTTTGCTTTGCTACTGGATCTGCTGTTGATTCTAGGACCTCTGGGACCAGCGAAGGACTGCTGCTGTCACCGGGGTTACTGTGTCTTTCGGGGGCTGCATCATAGGAGTTTGTGGCAGTTCTTTGATGTTCTTGGCCATTTAATCCTTATTATGATTATCCATTGCCTATCTATTTGATGGTGGCCCCAATGCCAATTTCTGCATCGGTTTTAGGCTAGAGTAAAGCTTTGTTTCCAGTTTCCGGTCTCACAAAGATCCTGTCGGTAGCTATGTTGCCTTCAACATGTAGTCGCTGATGCGTGGCTTGGGTTCGTAATCAAACGGGGGGTAGCCGCTTAGCCCAACCAACAAATCAATAAGTAGCTTTCAGAGTTTGGCTTCGTCCAGTCAAAAAACTAAACATTGAAGCCGTTTTGTTTTGTTTTTTCCAAGCAGCAAATTTTGGACACCTGTCTGTGCTGGGAGCCAAAACCAATTCCTCTTGATTCAAGGAGGGCTTCATTTTCTGAGTGGGCTTAGAGATCTGGTGACACATTTTGCTGGAGACCGGTTGCGAAGAGGATCATGTGGATTGAAATCTGTGGAGAAACAAAATTACGCCTTCCAGCAGTATCGAAGCTGAATGTTTCCGTTGCGAAGCCGGTGATCGAGCAGCCACGACACGTCACAACAGCCTGCCATCGTTTTTTGGGCTGATAGGATCTTTGCAGCACACTTGTACAGGAGATGTGATGCACAGAGAGTGTATTTTAAGTCCTGAGGAGGCTCCCTGTCGAATCCCCGGGAGCATTGGAGCACATCCCAGGATTGGATCAGCCGTAGGGTTCTCTTTGAGATCCATTTGTCAGGCACTTGAAGCCCTATTGGTGCAGCAGCATGGCATATGAATGTGATAGTCTTCTACTTGCCGGGGCTAGCAGATTTCCAGCATTTTCCCAGGATTGAATTTTAATGGAATGAATGTTAGCTGAAGAGATGATAGGAGAATTAGTGAAGGCTTCCTGTCACCTGCCATCAGCGAATTCCTTTTGTGTAACACGCGGCCATGTCCATAGAGTTGTCCGTGTCATGCAGAGGCCATGATATGTACTGTTTGCGATCCTTGTCAATCTCCAGTGGTGCGCGAAAAGGATCTGGGGGCTGATGGGCATGGCCAAGATGAAGTACAGCAGATAGAAAATTACTGAGGCTTCAGGCTACATGCTGCCAACGCTTGTCATGTGATTGGCATGGGACACATTCATCCATATTGATCATAGTATATTGCAAAGCATAGTGATGTTTATCAAGGCTACGGCTTGACATTGAGACTTGCTGTACAATGGTTCAGGCTGGATAGTGAAAAGACAAAGTTCAGAGATGCATTGAACACGAAGCAGGTCGCATTAAAGAACAACAGGTCTATCATACGTGAATTTGGCAGTGCTAGAGTGAGCATTCGTGGGAAAAAAATCGAGAAGAATGAAGCGATGATCGTACAAGGCACCACGGGTTTTTGGTCGGTTGAAACGCGACGAAAAAGAGTACATGGCTTGCCAGGATCGCCTCAAGAACATAGAAAAGTAAATCTAAAAGTATATGAAAGATATGCAAGCAATGTCCTTTCATCTCCCTGATGTCAGGATAGATTGATCATTTCACCCTGATGAAACGGACATGAAATGACGTTGAGTGGGGGCTTCAAACTGTCTGTGGAGGCCACCACCCATGGCTCGGTGCTGGAGCATATGCGCCATGATATTTGTGATGTGAGTCCTGTGGATATGTTGCTCAGCCATATCAAGCCATATCTGCATTCTATTGCATTCTCCTATCTTCAACCTGCTCTGTTTTGGAATGCTTTTGATCTGGGCGTCTAGATCCGTCTAGCGTCCCTAGAGCCAGCTTGATCTGCATAAGGGCAAGAATTCCCACCTAAAGCACACAGGACTGAGTTCCATGTGGGCAAGGCCCTACAGCAAAATCTGTTGCTTTTCTCCTCTCGCTCACTTCTCACATCGTCTCTTTCAGGTAGGTTTAAAATAGGTGGGTTGCACACCAAACCAAGACGGCTAAACAGCCGCAGCTGCGGCCGCACTTCACCAAGGAGACCTGAAACTCGGAATCGAACTTCTGAAGCCTGGTATTTTGAGGAGTTATTTCTTGTGGATTATGGCGACCTTCTGGCAAAATTTCGCCTGAGTTTATGCATCCTCATGGGTCTTTGCTGTTCTGTACTGTCGCACCTTCTGCCAGGACTTTTAGGATGCTCCAGCTGAGCTGTCTCTGAGGCCAAGGACCGAGGCTGGCAGGTCCCCAATAGGACTGCTACAATTATGAGAATCTCATAGCCACAGACTGAGATAAGAAAAAAAAATAAAATCCAAAATCATCAAAAAATCATCGTTTAAATCATCGGTGTTGGGACATTTCCCTTGGTTTTTCATTGAAAATGCTTCAAAATGCTTGAACATATGGAAAACCATTGAACATGTTGAGAAAACGATGATTTATAGGATGTTTTTTCGAAGATTCCTAGGACAAAATATCTTTTTTGGGCTTTCCAGTACCTGGCTGGCTAGAGATTCTCACAATGCTACAACTCGTCAGCTATTTCAACCTGACTTTCTCGTTTTTTTCTTGACAGGAACTTTGTGGTCGCTTCACGTCTAAATGCCCGAGTTTGCAAGAGCACCACGCCAGATGTTATGATTATATGCAGGAACCAAGTGGGAATTGCCCACCATGCTCAAGGATCCCAAGAGAAGGACGGGGACGAGCCGAAAGCAGTGCAGTTGTCATATCAAGAACAGTTGAATAGTGCAGCAATGCAACGAATGCAAGGAATGCACACCTAAAGGTCCTAAACTGCTGAGATGAGATGTTGAGTGGCAGTGCATGGGTTGATACCAGGGGTTCTGATTCTCTGTTGATGGCTTCCCAAGTGCACAATGTCAGCCATGAGTTGATGCAGCAGGAACTTGGTCTCAAAGGTCTTCCACACCCCTAGTTCCAGCTTTGCCTCATGTCGCAGTCCAGCTGCCTCTTCCGCATGTCACTCTGCTGGCTGCTTGCCACAAGTGCAAGCACTTATGAGCTGATGGAGACGACGTGTCAAATTGGGAAGAGACAGATTCACAACGCTCAAAATTGTGTAGAGAGAGTTGTGGAAATGGCTGAGATGGGGGCATCATTTTCCGTAAAAGTGCGTGCTGACTCGCCGGATGCTTTGACTGCAGTGTTAGCCTCAGCCGCAGAGATTGAGGGCTATGACGTGTCAAAGACAGATCCGCTTATGTTGGCAGCAAGAGAAGGCCATCGCAAGTTTTCCGAGTCTCTGGCAAAGAGCATTGAGCAGGGCAGAATCCTAGGCTGGCAAGTTGGTGAAGGGATTGGCAGGGCAGTCGGTGCGCTTGCTGGTGGAGCAACTCTGGGGTCTCTGGGCTTTGTTGCTGGAGGTGCAGTGGGATTTACTACCGGAGCGTTTGTGGGTGCTGCTGCAACTGCGCCCTCCGCCGCTCTGCTTTGCAGTCTCCTTCCTCAATTCTGCCCATACATTGCCGCGCTTGCCGCTGTGGAAACAAGTGCCGTTGCAGTGTGCGCAACTGGCTTTGGAGCGGTAAGGGGCATAGAAGCAGGAGCTTGGCTGGGAATGCAAGCTGGATCTGCGGCCGGCGGCTTGGCTGGTGGTGTCGTTGGACAGGAGATCGGAGGTACAATCAATGCCTTGGGAGGTCTCCATGATGGAGTTCTATTCCAACTCGCCCCAGGCCTGATGCTGGCAGTTGACTATGCCGTCGGTGTTGATGGGACAATGAAAGCACTCTCTTATGATGTGGTCTTTCAGAAGATTACAAATTGAGCTGGCACTGATGTGGTCGAAGATGTGACAGAGGAGACTTGCTTGTCCACCATGACATACACGAGGAAGTTTCCAGATTGAGATTTTAATTCCACTTAACTTAAATATCAAGAATTGGCAGACACAGACAGAGCAAAGGGTACCGCAGGCTGCAGCGCCGGGTTCCCAGTTGCAACCGCATGCAGGACTAAGGATTTCACCCAACTCGGCCCAACTCCAAAGTTTTTTTGGATAAAGCATTACCATTCAAAACAGATGTGAATTCACTGTAATATCTACTGTATCGTAGTGGACAAGCTTAAGACGCTTGCAACAACAGTATGCATCACACCACATCAGCATACTAAACGACCGGGATGGAACCAATCCCATCATGGGTGCATTGCAGGAGGAGGAGCGAGCAGTCAACAGCATCAGGCTGAGCGTATCAAGGCCTTGGGCTGTTGATTTTCACACCAAGTTTCTCCAATGCTTGAGGCCCCTAAATGATGTCAGGGTCAAGAGGCTGCGCCCCTTGAATTGCACGTTGCGTTTTTTTGTCGCTGCAGGTGGACTTGACTTAGTCTGTCGTGAAGATGCAGGGAGCCCCTCGGCCGACATGATGAGCTTTTATATTCCTGCAGCTTTAGAAGGTGTGGTTGGAGGCTTTAAGTCTTGAAACAAAGAAGACTTCAAACTGGGCAGGTTGACACAATGGTACAGTGGCCCTCTGGTACTACAATCATTGATCTTTAGAGAATGGCATGAACATTGCTAATGTCTCAGAAGTATTCAGGAGTATATCATTTATTCCATTGGGAAGATGGGGGAAGATTTTTGAGTCAACAAATACTGCTTTGTGGCGACCCCAATGTCAACTTCTGGGGACCCAGCCACAAAATTCCACCATTCCTACAATGATCCATCGGAGTCTCTGAATCATGAAGCTCCCTCGGCCGAACGCTTCTTGGGATGATCTTTTCCCAGGTTTCCAACGAAATGCAGTCACGAATCCACTAAGGAAGAATCTGCCATTTGGCAGCCAAGTGGGCAAGTCTTTGTGACGTTTCCAGGGTGATTATGTAGGATAAATAGGGACAAATTCAATTCCACGCTGTTTTCTTGGCATAGCTGGCCATGGATCGGTGACACAACCCGCCAGGGTCTCATAGAGGGCGTTTTCAGCTGGACGTCGGCATGGTGCACGATGCTGTCGGGGGCCCAGTTGGCCCAGTTGCTGGTGGCTCACTAAGTCCCGGAAAATAGGTCTGAAAAGGGAGAATGTATGGTATACCATCAATCAATCGGAATGGGTATATCATCACCAATTGATGGTTGTTTGATACCATATATCTATGTTTTTTTTTCACCAATAAATGAACATCTTACTACGGAAAATGGTGATGAACCATGGGATTTTGAGGGTACCTTATTTTGAGACAGACTCAAATGATATGGGGATGGTACTCTGGTGCTCGTTGCCAGGGGTTGTACATGCGAAGATATCAGGCACATGATCTTCTTTTTGCTTAAAAAAGGTAGAGAACATGCTATATTGTTCCCAATTTTTTTCAACGAAAATACTGCTTGGAAAATCATCCCAGCCGTCCCAACTACAGTAAACTCAGTTGGACCTTGAGCATTTCACCAGAGCCGCGGCTGAGATCATCGCCTTCATCCTCTCAGTGGGAATGGGACTGCTGACATTCACAGGCCAAGGGCAGAGTTTTTTGGGGTGCCGTTGGTGCTGAGTTGAACATCAGTAGGAACCAAACAGCAGCTGTTTGTCTTTGCCTTTCTCAATTCATTGAAGGATGTCCCTGCATTATTTGATACGGTCACCAATCCAATGCTTAGTTAGTAAAGGCATGCTGAGAAACTATCATGCAAACTAGGGTCATACATGTGCGTGCTTGGCAACACCACTTCAGTAGAGTGAAGGTGTCGTAGATTGTGCATCATTACAGTAGTTGATGCTGAAAAAGCAACAACCAGCCGGCTTTGTCTCAGATCACCTGACACGGCCACGCAAAATCATTCTTTGCCAGGGATCTTGCTACCCCAGTCATTGCATGTTGGTGATCGACCCAGGCAGCGGCATTGAACGAATCTCGGAGGAGCCGCTTGGCGTAACTCATCATGGAGGATCAAAGAATTTCAACTTCATATGTGCTTACATTGTTATGCCCTGGGTGACTATGATAAGTTCAGTCTGCTGATTTTAACACGTTATTGTTTAGCACAACAGTTGCCTTTGGAGCTTCCATTGATGCCCTCGCCTGCAATATGCAGCTCATTTACACCACGTGGTGTCGTAGGTGACAGCCAAGAGCCACCTCAGCTTCCAATTTTACTTTTTAGAACGACGGTCACCAAGAGCAACATTTGGGGAAATTGATTCATTGACTTCCAACACGCCAGTGCTTAAACAAGACCCCTGCTTCTTTTGTGGCGAAAAATCAATGGCGCCATTGATGGAGGAAGAAGGAGGTGCCAGCGATCAGAAATGAGATGGGCATCTTGTATTGGCATGACCCTGACATCTTGATTCTCCTCAACCTGTGACATTTGATGTGGTGACAACAGTTCTCAAAAGTTCTGCTTTTCTGGGATATCTACATAGGTTATCTCAGTCCAACGGCCACCCAAATGTGTTTGAGACAAATGTCCTAGCGTGGGAAATAGCAGACAGTTCTTGAAGTACGCTTTTGACGATGGCTGTACTAGCTGGACTCAGAATCCATTTCGCTTATTGAACAGAAGCTACTGTGGAAAGGCTGCACAAGTCCAACGCAGGGGTAGCTGTGCAGGTTGGCTGCCACCGTTTGGGCTGAAGATCAGTTTGACTTTTGCAGATGAGCTGCTGGACTGCAAGTTCTTCAGCCAAGGCAGATGGAAAAGGTGGGGCCATCTCCAGAGCATGGGTGATTGGTAGGTAGGACCTCTGGACTGGTTCCCAGGTTAGTTCAAAAATTGGGTACACCGCTATAGCCGAAAAATGCCAGTGACATGGGAAGATGATGATCAATCATCATTTTTTTTGGCTACTTTAGACAAACGCACATGAATCTTCAAACCAACTGTTCCAGAGAGATCCATCCCATCATGCTGAGGTTGGAGGTACAAGAGGCACGATGTCCGATGGTCCGATGGATGATGGATATAGGATTCCCAAATCAAATCTTCGACATATTCAAAAAGTTCAGAATCAAAGTCTGTTCCATTCAATTGCCATAGCCATTTAGATTTTCAGATTTTCCGATTTCTCACTCTCTGAAAAAAAAAACAAAACTTAGAATTTAGATGTTCTTTTTCTGTAGGCTACGGGCTATTGCCGAAGTCGGGGGTGAACGGTCGGACCCTCGGAAGCTGGAGGCCTTGAACACGCAGTTCAAGCTCTTCACTGGCGAGCACGACATCCAATCTTTCTTGTTTGAGGACTCAGAGTACACCAGGTACACCACGGTACACCCTATTTGAATCCATTTGATATCGTTGCACCCACACTTCCAGACTTCTGCTACCCTATGTTACAATCAGGGTGTAGTAAGTTGGAGAAAATGAACGCGGTGAACCCTGTTTCCATTGTCAGCCGTGCCCAAATTCTGTTGACTTTGACACTCCAAAGTCTTTGCATTCCACCAAAAATGCCCTCACATCAGCACTCACGGGGTAAACCCCAAACCATGAACTTCCCCCATTTTACATGCCTTTTCCAGATATGGCTTGTATAAACTACCCCAGTTGTGGTCTAAGATCTGACGGTTTCCGCGACCGCAGAGGTTGCAAAAAGTCATGGAGATGCTGGAGAAATCCATGGAGTGGTCTGGAGGATCCAAGGCCTCTGAGCTGCAACCGGTGGTGTCGGCGAAATGAAAAATTGGTAGGTCTGGCTGTAAGCCAAGGGATTTCATGCATTTCATGTCAGAATATATATATATATACATTAATTCAATATGTATTTTTTTTACATGTTACATATATAAATGAATATATGTATATTAGATTCTTAACTCATCCGACTCCCAGCAGAACTGTGACACAGGATGCAAAGCAACTCTACCAAAAGCTGAGAGGATTGCAAACATTGTCGAGGCTCGGAGGGACCAGAGGGTGATTTCAAGTTTTCGCGGGAGCAATCCCAGACTATCCATGAACGTTTGGGAGTTACCCAATTGTGACCCCTATAGCCGGAATGGGGTCCGGAGTTCAAGATTTCCTTGATGTTTCGTTGAGATTTGAGTTTCACCATGGATGGTCGATCTTTGCGTTTGGCAACAGATCACTAGTTTCACCCAAACTGCAGGGGGATGAGCTAATTTGTCTGGAGGTTCAGGAGTATGTTGTTTCCATGAAAGCCAAGATGGGTGTAACCTCCAAGTCCAGAATCTACTCTTGCAACATCTTTGGGATCCATTCCAAGGAATCCTTTCAAAACTTCCAAGATTGATTGAAGGGACGACTTACAGAGACATCCTATGATCATTCGGATACGACTGTCCCACTATAGATATTAGATATTGTATTATTATTCGTGATGAGATCATTGTCCACATGACTTTGAGATACCCACTAAATCAACCCGTTGGATGCGCTGGATGTGATATCTCCCGACACTTGGTCATACCCAGCTGGCGGCAGGACGGGTGTTGCAGACATTCAGCCAGCACCAAAGGCGTGTCTATTCCTGGGAACTGAAAACCCGGTGCGAAGGCTCAGGGGCGAATGACTGCACGGTAGCAGAAGTGGGAAACTGGGAGATCATTGCAGAAACTAGACTTGTACTATAATTCTACCCTTGTACTATAATTCTACAATTGCAGTGTCATTGATATTGTCATTCTCTGCATTCTGACCCAAACGTCAGGCTTCGAGCTTTACAGGCCCTGTTGTCGACATCAACTGAGGTTGGACGCACCTCGTCTGATCCAGAGAGACGGAGCCTCAGGAGCAGCTGGGGCAAGATTTGAAATGAACCGCATGTCTTTATGCTATGCAAAGAACGGGGACCTGACACATATTCTGATATTCTGATGATTTGCGAAGTCGACAAAGATATCAAACATAGCTTTCCACACCATTCTGCTGATGATTGGGTTCTTTCATTGGATTCATCCTGTGAAGCCGTTCTTGATCACTGCATCCCTTTTCACCGAGGTCGACAGCGAGCCAGGCAAGATGCCATGTGCTCTCCACCAAGTAGGCCGGGACTGGCCGGGACAGCAGAGCAAGCCTTATGTGCCTTGTATGTTAGAAGTGAACCTGTGTTACATCTAATGCTACATCTGATGCGAAGCACCCCAGCAGTGGGCTTCAGCATATCTCCATTCGAGGTCTGCCAAGTCAGCAGAAGCTCTGGCAATTCATGAACAGAGATCCTTGGATGCAGACATTTCGGTTTTTGGCGATGTACTTTGTGAGGATGGCTGACAATTTTAGATCGCTTGGAATAAGAAGTAGGCCTCTGCATTGTACTGATTTCAGTTGGTTGGAAAGGAGTGAACTGTACTGTCGACCATATATTGCGTGACACCAAGGCCACTCTTTGCTTAAAAAAATACCCCTGCCCGATCATGACATTGTAAAATTGCGAGTCCCTGATTACCAATAAACTACTTGGAAAGGTCTGACTGATATCAGTGTCCAAGCAGACCTCTTGGCCTCAATTCTCTCCATCCTGAGATCCCTTCGTCTGAGGCCAGTTGCAGCAGACTCTGGTGATGGGCCACTCATTTGAAGGATGGAAGTTACATGAGCTGCAACCACCCTTGCAGATGCAAGAATTCCACCCTGGACAAATGTCTATCTGACAGTCAATGAACATTGTTTCCTGCGATTGATTACACTCATGGGGCAAGGTTTTTTCAGTCCTCCCCGCAACCTCCGCTTGTTTGCCAAGGCACAGACGAAAGAGGAGCAAGAAACGTGTGGGTCCTAGTCTTGTCTGGAAGATGGTGCAAGCATTGGATGGTCATAGTCTCACAAGCGATGGTGTACTCTTGAACTACTTCATGTGCTTTAAGTCTGTTCCAAGAATATCAAAAATCTCCAGCCATCGCAGGTCCAGCATCATCCAACCAAGGCAAGAGCTTGGCGCCAATCGAAGTTAGTCGCCAATTTCCGCAAGCTTTGGCATACCCAGCAGGCTACCAAGGAGCAGCGCTCCCAACAGGCAAGAGGTGGTGGTGGAGGTGACTTGCTGGTGCATGGTTGAGTAATGTTGAGGTTATGATGGCCCCCTGAAAGTTAGTATTGACCGTTGGGAAGATGATTTTCAGCAGTCATTTGTGAGCCATTCTTCAAAGGAAAATATAATTGCGGTGCAGAGCCCACGACACTGCCAGCAGCTGGGGTTAGACTTTGCACAGGACGTACGCCAGAATCGAAGTCAGGACGTGCAGGTTTCGAGACTTGGCAAAAAGCGTTCCACCAGACACACCGTGTTTGAAACAGCCATAAGTGGACGGAATCTGGTATCCACTATTCCTCCCAGTTGAGGACCCAGTTGAGGAGGTGTTTTTGTCACGTCGAATGGTTCAGCAGGAGCATCATCTGAAGCAGGGTGTGTGTTCACGTAGGATTTCCTGGCGGTGTGAAATGGTGGAACAACCACAACCACTGGACACCCAGTCTATGTATCGGCTTGGGCTTGTCTGCTTCAAGAGGAGTGTGAAGGGATGCTTAGACTTGTACAATGGCCCAGCTCGAATCTCCTGTGTCAAGAGGAAGTATTTCAATGCTGCGATTTTGTTCCATTGGCAACCTATGAGCGCCCCAAACACCGACCAACCGCAGTCCAAGGAAACCGAACCGGACAGGATCAAAGGACAAGAAGCAGACCATGCCAACCATTGATGAGTCACTTGGCACAACATATTTTTGCAATGAAATAAGACTGGCCAGTGAGACTCTCGAAATGCATGCACTAAACTTGGGTGATTCCATGTCACGAAAGCTAGCTTTTGCTAGCTGAAGTCCCTCTTGCTTTAGCAAGGTATTGGGGGGGCTGGAATCTCCAATCCCATGAAACTTCATGAGTTANAGCTTTTGCTAGCTGAAGTCCCTCTTGCTTTAGCAAGGTATTGGGGGGGCTGGAATCTCCAATCCCATGAAACTTCATGAGTTATACCCCCCCCCCCCCCCCCCCCCCCCGGCTACCGGGTTCACAAGCAGTTTGGCTGTGGCTCGATCCCCCCCGGGGACATCGTCAGATTCCCCATCCTCTGCATCATTGGCATCCTTCATGGGGCATGGTTTAAGCAGTCTCCTACCTAACCTCTCTATCCTATCTAATTATCTACTTATCACGCTATCTAGCCTATCTAGCCTATCTAGCCTATCTAGCCTATCTAACCTATCTATCCTATCTATTCTCTCGATCTATCTGCTTATCTATCCATCCATCCATCCATCCACCCATCCATCCATCCATCCATGCATCCATCCATCTATCTTTCTCTCTCTCTCTCTGTCTATCTCTCTATATCTCTATCTATCTATCTATCTATCTATCTATCTATCTATCTCTCTCTCTCTATCTATCTATCTATCTATCTACCTATGTCTCTACCTACCTGTTTGTTTGTCTGTCTATCTATCTATCTATCCACCTATCTATCTATGTCTCTACGTACCTACCTATCTACCTATCTATCTANTGTCTCTACCTACCTGTTTGTTTGTCTGTCTATCTATCTATCTATCCACCTATCTATCTATGTCTCTACGTACCTACCTATCTACCTATCTATCTATATTTGTTTTCTAGCTATCTAGCTATGTAGCTATCTAGATATCGAGCTATCTATCTACCTATCTATCTANTACGTACCTACCTATCTACCTATCTATCTATATTTGTTTTCTAGCTATCTAGCTATGTAGCTATCTAGATATCGAGCTATCTATCTACCTATCTATCTATGTATCTATCTATGTAAGTATCTATGTATCTATGTATCTATCTATCTATCTATCCATCTATCTATCTATCTATCTATCTATCTATCTATCTATCTATCTATGTACGTATCAATGTATCTATGTATCTATCTATCTATCCATCTATCTATCGATCTATCTATCTAGCTATCTACCTATCTCGCTATGTCTCCCTCTTTGTCTCCCTATCTTNTTTCTTTCTAGCTATGTAGCTATCTAGCTATCCATCTATCCAACTATCTAGCTATCTAGCTATCCAGCTATCCGGCTATCTAGCTATCTAGCTATCTAGACATCTAGCTATCTAGCTATCTAGCTATCTATCTATCTATCCATCCATGCATCCATCCATCCTATCCATCCATCCATCGATCTATCTATCTGTCTATCTANCATCTAGCTATCTAGCTATCTAGCTATCTATCTATCTATCCATCCATGCATCCATCCATCCTATCCATCCATCCATCGATCTATCTATCTGTCTATCTATCTATCTATCTATCTATCCTATCTATCCTATCTATCCTATCTATCCTATCTATCCTATCTATCCTATCTATCCTATCTATCCTATCTTTCCTATCTATCTATCTATCTATCTAATTAATCTATCTATCTATCTATCTATCTATCTATCTATCTATCTATCTATCTATCTATCTATCTATCTATCTATTTCTCTACCTACCTATCTATCTAGCTATCGATGTATCTATGTATCNTCTATGTCAAAAAATGCGCCACTGTACTTGCTCACTTTATTTTCAAGTCCAGCTCCCTGCCGAGCTAGCTTTCGTCCCTTACCCCTTGGCCTCAAGTTTACTGAGTTTCGGTGAGTCTCTTGTTTCTTAGGCTTTCATGCTTGATGGATGATAATGTGAAGACCCGGAACTGAGTCAACTTGAAGCCACCTCTGCATGGACCGCCAAGGCAACCGGATGAACCACCGAGCACCACGGACGACAGTGATGGCGGTGCCGAATCTGAAGGTGAGCAGAGGGAACGTGACGATGAACCAAAACCAAACAGCAGAAGCAACAACCAACTAAGACCCCGTCGTGATTTTTATCTCACTGTGGAACCCTTGGTTCATTGCAGCCATGGAGGGTAGTGAACATCAATCACTGGCCATTGGTTGAAGAGGTAGGTTTGGCTACCAGTTGTAGCTATTCCTCATGTCTCCGAAAGTGCCCGTCTCACGGCATATGTGCCATGGTCAAGTTAGTTGGTTGGGATTAACATGGATAACCCATATTGGGGATAGTCATCAATCCATTTTCATGGCACATATATGTTGTTTTGATATGTTGGATGACCTCCAGGGTGAGCTCTGCAGGTAGCAGCAATGACTCTGGTGCCATGGACTTTGCGGAGGCCGGATCAGCACTGAATCGCTGAATGAAGTAGTAGTCATGCGAGTAGTCATAATATGTCCACCATATTCCACAATGAAGTGGCTTGAATATTTACTGAGTGTCCTGACTAAGTGGTTCTTGAATTCCGATTTGGTCCTACTGCCCCGGGAAGGAGTGCCATTGGGACATGGTTCGAGGTCTTGTGGTTCCTGGCCAAAGAAGAAATGATGTCCTTAGCAGACTTTCATGCAATGACACGCCTGGACCAGAGAGAAATGATACTTACAATCACCCAGAAACAATTGGAAGCCATAGTTACCACCATCCTATGATATCCTATGTGGGTTGATTGGGATTGACCATCATTGACCAGGATTCACCATGATTGACCCATTCGTAACCCTGCCAGGGCTCAGCCCCTGCCAGGTGCCTGACGACCTTCCTGCTGTGGCACCTCCCGTGGCAGGTGTTGTGAAATCAACGCCTACACAACGACAAGGTGTGGACGGTGTGCTGGAGCCGAGGGAGTGTTGAGAAAAGCTGAATCATTGAATACTCTAAATCGATCTTAAGAAATCTTAAGAAACATGTTGACAATTGTTGACATGTTGACCATTTGGGTATGGATGGTTTTTTGCCCAGCAGTTTGTAGGGCTTTCGATTTTCACCCATTTCGCTTGTACGGAAAACTCTGCCACTCGCAGCCGAAGCCAGGTTTGCGCTGAGGATGGCCTCCAGGAGTGCGAGGATCTCATCAGCCGTTCTTTTTTTGGGGGAACCTTTTTAAAGCCCCGCGTGTTGCCAAAGGCAACTGCCTTTTTATCCGATGTGGATCATATGTTTGGTCAGAGAAATCCCCCTGGTGTCAACATTGACCTGAACCCTTTCGGAAAAGGTGCTGTCTGAGAGATCTGCCAATGGCCGCCCCAGTGAGGTGGTCGCAGCCTCTCATGCTTGGCCCCTCTGAGGATTCAAGGTTCCAAGGAGCAAACGACTTCTGACGGTCATCCAATGTAAATCTCACAACTCTGCAGTTTTCACCAAAAAAAATCCCCCCTGAAGAGGGTCAGAATTCTGAAGGTGTGTGTTCCGTTGCATGTTGAGCCTCCCAGGGGGTTCTGCCAATTTTTGTTCTGATCCCGACCCCAGCGCGAAGCTGCACGAAGTCATTTGTGCCAGTTCGAAAGTCAAACTGCGCACTTCCCAAAAGCCATGGGTTTACAGAAGCACCATTTTGGGGATCAAAAACCCATTGGTCTCATCAAATAGACCATTGTTTGCACTGGATCAATTGATATCATTGGAGCCTCTTTCGTTCTGGGACAAATCGACATGTTGATGGCTTTGGCAGTACCAAACATACTTTCAAGGCGCTTGCTGTACTCGGTCACATGGCATGGTGCCTTGTGAGGCCTGTTTGAAGATTGGTGCATGGTGTCCCAAAACTTTTTGCATTGCCATATCATTGATACATGCCAGTTGGACATCATCGGACAACAGATATTAATTACTAAAATCGGGGGTTCAACACCTAATCATAGCAGAGTGGCCTGAAAAAGATGCTTGGAAATCAGCCGCAAAATAACGAGCAGCAAGAGGATGCACCATTTGCCCAGCACATGGTTCCAAGAAATTCCAAGAGTCTGAAGATATTGCTCGATACAGGACTGTACTCACGGCAAAGATACAACTATTGGAAACACAATAAGATCATATTAACTTATAGATCTTATATTTGCTCGCCCAAACTGAGGGAAGGAGCGGTCAAAACACTTCATGATGGTCTTGTACCATGGGATACATAATTGGTACAATCCCATCACCCCAATATCTAAGATTCCCCATACTAAGCCAAGTTTTTTTTGTTGGTATTATGGTATTACATATTAGGAGCAAGGGACTACTGTTGACCAAGGATATCTGAGGATGCAACACCAACAAGATTTGTGTCAGGAAAGCCTGGGAGTGCAATCATGGAACCATCCAGGTAGGTGTTGATGCTTCTTCCATATGGGGGTTTCCTAAAATGGGGGGATGGTTTATAATGGAAAATCCTATTAAAGTGGATGATTTGGGGGTACCCCTATTTTAGGAAACCTCTATATTCTTCCTCAATCAACACGAAGTGAATGGAGTTTCGAGATTATCGGATTGTTTCTTGGCTTCATGCTGCTTGACTAGGATCATTGTAAACCATACCCATCATAGGATTTTTTAAGGACCCCCCAGCAGCAACTAGTAGAAGATGTGACAAAAGGCTTTCAGCACTGCTGGACTTGCATCGAAAACAGGCTGTTTGAATTTTAAATCCAGCGGTGGCAGCGGTTAGTCCGTGCCCGCTTCGGTGTAGCTAGGTAGGCGTCCAAAAACCTGTCAAATCAGATAAAACTGCAAGGGTTGGGGAAGACAAGAACCCAATGCGGCCTGGTGGTTGTTTGTATATGATGGAAGGAAAGATATCAATAACATATCAGACTCAGCACAAAGAATGACTCCGTTTGTTTGACCCACAATGAATTTATGTTGTAGATGGTCACAGACGGTCGCTCTCATCCCTCAGCCGCTAGGCACCGGGAGCAGATAGGAAGCACTTGGATGTTCCTTGAGGGTAGCTAAGTAGGCGGTAGCCTGGGAAACTGCATGATGCATTGCAAGTTATGGAGGGGCAATAGGTTGGTTCCGAAACACTTAGCCAAGGGCAGGTTGGACGGCAGTAAAACAGGCGTAGTTTGTAACTTTGAGGCCTGGAACTGAGAACTGGAGGGTTTGACGTCCCCAACTGATGCAGTTCCTTTTTGGACCAGTTGTGTAGTCGTGGGGAAGTGCGGAAGGCAATGATACCACCCCGCAAGGGTCGGTGCATCATCAGGTAGCCTGAGATGGCCTTGGCAAACCAACAGACATGGCAGCTTTGGAAGAATCTTTTGCAACCGATGGCGTGGAGTGGTGGTCTTTGACCTTGGCACGGATCAAAAAACAGATGTCCGTTGTTCGGAAAATGCGCTCAGTCGGCAGCAACGAGTTCTGATGTTTTGAGAAGGTCCAGATCGCTCGGTAGGTTGTTCCTGAGCCTCAGAAGGAATTTGGGTGATCCCCATGATCCTCACATCGATGGAATTTACACTGGAAGATATACTTCAAGCAGATAGTTGGCAAGATCCAACCCTCAATTTTTTCAGTTCATTTTTAAAAAGAATCCATGAGTTTGAAGCTCTGAACCCAAGGATCTCCTTCATCTGGGATCAGCTACAACCTTACGGCCCGGAGCAGCCCATGACCTGGGATTGCGGGAGATCAAGCCTTCAGGCAGCGGGCCTGGGTGAAGGTCGGGAGCGAGTTGATGTTTTCATAAAGTAATGTCATAAACCGCCCATTTTTTTTGATGGTTTTTACTAATTACTAATTACATCTAATTACCAGTTTATGGTACATTTGGGATAGTTTACATGTGGGATCTCAGCTTTTACACCTAGGTTATCTTAGATACACAGGGAACTTAGTTGCCATGGGTATAAAGTATAAAGGTCCAAATTGAAAAATTGCATGTGAAAGGTGGTGATGTACAATCGGCTCTGATGGACCCAAGCCTCACCAGCCAGGACTATTTTTGGCCTTGTTTTCCAAGTTTGACGGTTAGCTAGGTTGGATTCTCACTCGAATCTTTGGCTTGGCGGGCTTAGTCGGGTAGTCTTCGCTCAGTTGCCAGGCAGGTGCGATGGTACATGAACTTGCTGTTCGTACGCTGCCTGCTTGCTGGGGAATTGGGAATGATTTAGAGCCCACGGAATCATCTTAAGAGTTGGCAGTGTCTCACTGGGAGTCTGGTCCAACATTTGAGGTTTGATCACCCATTTTCCTGGGCCTCGTACTTATTCTATATATATCCCCGCAGCTTGCTCAGACACGAGCTGATTCGACCTTGAAACCAGGACGAGGCATCACAGAGCACCAGACCCACAAACCGCTTGGTGCAAAATATGCAACCGGAGATATTTCTCCAAGCAACTTGGAAATGACGATTCCTTGTATGAGTGGACATTAAACAAAAACACACTGCAGCCTATCTGTGGCATGAGCAGAAATCACTGGAACCTCGTTGAACTTTGATGTCCATGGAGCCATGCCGCTGTCCGTATGGAGTCCGCTCCCAGCTCCCGTGGTGCCGCGGCTGCCCCTGTGGCCGCGGGTGCCACGAATCCCGCGGGTGCCACGGGTCCAGCACCGTGCCCTGCGCGGCGCCACCGCGGCCGCGGCGAGCGCCACCTGGTCGCTGGCGCAGCGACGCGGCGCGCAGGGCGGTGAAGCCCTGCTGCAGGCGCTGCAGCGGAACGGCTTCGTCACGGTGGAGCTCAGTGGGGCGGAGGAGAAGATCCTTGCGGAGGCGGAATGAGATTGGAGCACTATCGAGGAAATAGACGGCTACACTCTATCGATGTTTATCCCGCATTAATCTCATTGTTTGTATATCATTATATATAATTTTCTTATTATTATTGTAATCTTGTGGGAGATGATTTGAAACCGGGAGGATGGGAGATATCAAACAGCGGTTGTGAAGACTTTACCCTTGCTCCAATCTGGGATTTCACACGCATATGCGAACGTGCGCCTGACTTTAAATCCAAAGAGACGCAGGCCTTGGAGGACTTTGCGCAGCAGAGAAGCTTCCGATATCCTCCAGTGCCAGGTGGGCCACTGGCAGGGAGGACAAGGACCTTGGGGGTATCCACAATTAGCATCCCCCAATTTCTGGTTTATGATCGTGTGCCTTGAATAGTTGATCGTTGGAGATGATTTATGGCAGCCAGTGGGATCCCATGTTGTTCCAAACTCTTCGGTTGTCGCAGGCGACTTGGAGGAGGTGGAACGGGTGGAAGATGTGAAAGACCCGGTGATGACAACGAGCTTCGCCCAGTCTTTCGACCTGCTCTATAGCTGGAGTCCTCGGCCGTGGAGCTTGCAGCTGGCCTCCGGTAGTCAAACATGGCTTGCTGGAGAATCCCAATTTGGTTCGTTAGTCTTCCCAGCTATAACCTCCATTTAGTTCGGGGATCTTCAATGCCATGTTTGACTACAAGAGGGTAATTTCAATGTCATCACCATTATCATTCTCACTAGTAGACCTAGGACTATCACTGGCTAACTATGTCAGAACCGGCTTTCTTCCCCAGAGAAACATGCTGAACAAGACGCAGTTCCCTAGGCGTCGCGTGCACTGCTGCTTTGCTAATGCTGGGAGCCTCAGTATGCCAAGATTTTGAGAACAAAAAAACATAAAAACACCATATGTTTACAGTACATAATTCTCCCACAATTTCCCCAGCCACCTCTCTTTCTCTCTGTAGATGTCCAACCAATACAGTTGCTCTCCTTCCAAGCCTTGGGGCAACTGACGAACGCTCCGAACAGGTTATCCAGCCAAACCCCATTGTGCGGGATTAGTTGCACCAAGTTGAATGGTTGTGTACAAAATGATGGGCCATTTGCCATTCCATTAGGGCCTCATTTTGGGCCGCTGTCCTCGTTTTAAATTCTGATTCTTCTTAGTCATGTTTTCATTTCCACAGGTTTGACATGGTTTGACGATTTGCTAACTTTTGGAGCTTTCCTGAAATGGAGGGATCCCCAAGTCAGCATGGTTGTTTCGATACTAAGTCATGGTCATCCATGACTTGGATGATCTGAGGGTAGCCCCATGCAGGCAGGGCCAGTCAGTGCCAAAGCAGCTGAAGCCCTGTGACGGAGAAGGGGCACCCTTCAGTCGTGGTGGGTTGGGGGAGCCCAGTAGATCTATGATGGGGAAGCTGATGGCCTGGAATGGATAGTATATGGGTCATCATTTGGGTTTTCTTTTTTGGGAGATCAATGAAAACGGCTACACTATGACTTTACTGGAGATCACGTGAGCTGCAGTTGGTGCAAACGGTATATAATGTGTGGCCGGTCTGTCAAGAACGCATGCCAAATGTCGTGGCTTGCAAGATACAGCACAATGTTTGAAACTTCATTATTGGGTCACCATGGTTTATCAGATTGCGGCAATGATTCAGTGAATCACTGGCTGAACCTTTGGTTCCTCTATGCTCTAAGACCGTGGCACTTCAGCAGCTCCTTCTTCAACATCTTTAACTATGACCGCCCGATGACAAGCTCTTAATTGGTGTTGGATGCAGGGTTGGAATTCTTGATGTCATGGAATATGTTGCCACTTTGGAATGCTTGCAATGAAGGTGGTTCTTCAATGTTCTTCAATAGTTTCACATTGATAGATTTTAAAGAACCATCAACTTCAATAAACTCCCAAAAAACTGAGGTCTTTCTTTCCATGCTCTCCCAGATGCCATGATGCCATCGCCAGGACCATGGCTGTTTGAACGCCCACCGCGACCGGGGAGTGCCTCGGCGAACACCGAGCGCCGTGGGCACCGTGGCACCGTGGCGCCGCGGCTCAGGTCCTCACCGTGGTCTACGGGGCGCCCAGCGACCGAGAAGATGCCACGAGGTGCCATGTACTGGATGTTTGCAGTTGATTTACATCACAGATTTACATGTATTTATATAGATATGATATGATATGATTATATGATTATATAATATGTATAATTATATGTATACTGTATACTATATATAGAATATTGATACAGATCTGGGTTTAATATGAGCAAATGTTTGATTTCAGTGGCATATAAAACATGTCAGTGTAAAATGCTGGCGAGGAAGGTCCAGCAGAAACTGTGACTTTCCACTTGCTGGGATTACCAAGCGGAGTCCCAAGAAAGTGGGGTCCTATTGGGAGTTTTATATGATTATCAAATTTGGGTAACCCCAAATAGGTTTGTTTACTAAGGACTAAATATGACAAACTCTGGTGTGTTGCAGGGCATGCAGCGTTTTTAATCCACAAACACATCTCTAACATATTATTTAAATACTGGTATGTAATTATCTATTTATTCGTAGTGTCATGTATTGTATTTTATACACGTACCCACATTTTCCACATCAGAATCCAACAAATTATCATTCCTTTTTGCCAACTTCACAGCCACGCCACAGAGGCTATGGGTGCGCCATGCTGACGGGCACCTGGGTTGAATTTCTCGGCCTTCTTTGATGATTTAAGATTTGGTGAAATCGATTTGAATGATCATTTTTTCCCAACCAGTTGATCTTCAATCAAAATGATCTTTGCAACCAATGGGGATTTATCCCAGTGATTGATGACTCAAGCAATCATTGTGGAAACCCAGCCATTTCAGATGGGCGGTCCTGTCAATCTGGGGGTTTTATATGGATCAATATTGTTGGCCCCTTCTAGAATTGAATGACTGCACAAAATCCCCAACTCTTGTGTGTGGGAAGATCGGTTGCCGGACCCAGGTGATGAATGCTGGGTGTTCAGGGAAGAGTCTTGATCCAATTCACATGGCATTTTTGTGCGCTTCGTTTCGAGTTTCGACACTTAATTTCCACAAAAATGAGTGCGAGATCTCAAAAGAATAAGGTCCTGATATGACTCAACTGCAAGAGACCGCCAGGTCAGTGGTATGATAGTGATCGTCCTTGTCGTTGAACTGTGCAATTGTGGGTCAAAACATGCCAGCTTTATCAAGCCCCCAAAATGGATGGTTTAAATTTCAACATGACCAGTCCTGTGGATCCATTGGTACTCCGATGGCTTGACCCATACCCCATCGATTGGTTCTAGTACTGGAGCTCGGCCCATCAACAACATTCATCAATACAATCACACAATATCAATCATATACTATTAACCAACCCATGATATTTGAAATCCCCATCACTTTATATCACCAGATTCCCATGAGATTCCCATGAGATTCCCATGAGATTCCCACTATGGAGACCGGTTTGCCCATTTCGTTTCGTTCTCCCCACGCCACCCAGAACTTGGTGGGCACCGGCACCTGGGCAGCTGCTGCTATGGGCTGGTGAGGCCAGACCTTGGCATCAGATCTCATCAGTTTGTCCATGCGGCTAGGTGGAATTTCGGTACCTGTGTAGAATTTTCTTGCTGCACTTGCAGGGCTTCCAGCACGCAGACCCAGTGGAGCATTGTTGGAAGCCTCAGAAACCGCTGACAAACCGCTGACAGCCGTTCTGCTTGGAATCCTGTGTGCGCGTAACGTGTTCCTAACACCATCCGGAGGGTTTGAGGCAACGAAACATCGAAATTTTGGATAGTTCTGTTTTGGAGTAGCACCGAAATTTTAAAACCTTTGTTTCTTGCAGAGCTGAGGTGTGAGGATGCGACCCGATGGCGACTACGTGGAACACTCCCATAGCCGTCGAGATCCCGAGGTTATTCGGGCCCACAACCAGCAGCATGCAGCAATTCAAAGGGTGTTGGCTCCTACGTTGGCAAATTCTGTGTTCATTTTCATGTTGAATCTATACAGTAGTATGCTAGAATTCAGGTACGTTGCATGCTGTAATATCTGTAAGAATCAAAGCAGCTTCAAAGCTGTGACTTGCACCATTTCTACAGGCGCCTGCGACTGGCAACCGTCGAAGCGTTGCATTGGTGGTGCTGGCATGTCATAGCTGGAAAACATGACAAGGCAGTGAGGTGCGCTAGGAAGAGTAGCCTAGCCACATGGCCAATGTTGTGATCAGCAGACTATACTGCTACTAAACTGTAGGAGTTATTACTATGGACAATCAAGAGATAGATAATGATAGATAATGATAGATATTGTATTCGCTTTTCTCAAAATCAGCCATGGCTGCTTAGAGCACAGCCCAATCCGCGAGGGCAGAAACATCACCAAAAAATAATATTCCAACCGGTAACAGATGATGTGGATGTCAAACATAACCGTCATCCCCAATATCCCAAGCATCTCGCACGACATGCCCTTGCACCCTTGAGCTGCAATGCCAGATTCTCGACGAGTGATGCATCCTGGATCGGCGACAGCTGTTCGCCAGCAGGAGAAAAGAAAGGGGTGGCCTTGAGTGAAAGCATGGCTGAAGGGCTGAACGGTCATGGGCTGTAAACCACTGCCCAACCATGGCTTGGCCTTGGCCAACCATCCAAACCCAGCAATGAGAACATATCCTGTCACAGATCCAGTTGCCCCTTGCCACTTGCCCGGCGCAGGTCATTGTGTTTGTGCAAATGGTGCAGATCCTCGTGAGCTACTTCGAGTGCCACGCCCTGTCTTTGGGCCCTTTGGGCACTTTGACAATATGCCAGGGGAGCAATGCTTCTGATGGTCCTGTTGCCAGCATATGTTCTTCCAGGTTTTCCCAGATGTTCGTGTATGGTGGAGTTTGACATAATTTCACCAGTTCATCATCAAAAAACTGACTAACATTGACTAAACAGATCTTCATCGAGCGTTTTTTCACTTCTGGGTCCAGGTACTCTGCAGGAGGCATCACCTTCGAAGTCTTTTGGCATCTGACCGTGATCTCCATTATGGGTGCCCCCCCTGCTGTGGAGATTGATTTTTTATTCCGTTCCTCGTGTAAAGGCACTGAGTCTGCTTGAGGTGGGTGGTCAAGGCCGTCTATTTAGATTCTCTTTTCACGTGCAGATTCCAGGTTCCACAAGTTTAGGTACAGTACTGTACTCATACATTGGTTTAGACTGTGTATTAGATGGGATCTTGGTTTGCCTTGCTGCGATTTTTGACCGACACTGCCGAAGCATTATGGAACAGCTTCATCTTCATCTGTTTTTTGCGTTGATTTGGCTCTTGTTTAGGACTGTACAGTTTCTCGGGATTCAAAGTTGCGTAGATAAATCCCTGACTTTGGCGGTGGGTTGGCAGTTTCCATCCTTGCGACACAACTTACCTCAACATCAAGTGCACCAAGTGATGTAGCCTTTACACATATAACATTTTTTTTCACAGGGAACGACCAATCGCCGCCCAAATTTGTTTGAATTTTCGCTCTTCGACAGCTTCGAAGAAGTTTCGAAGATCCTTTCAACTTTCAATACCAATTTCAACTGGCTGGGCCACTGGTGATCTATCTCCACCATCCCAACACTGCCCCGTTGTGGCGATCCTTTTTGTGTTGACACAGCCAGTGCCGATCCCGGCTGATGACCATCGATGGCGAGGATGGTTTGGAGATGCCCTTTGAGTTGCCACCCAAGGCACGCGGGGATGTCGCTGTTGGGCGACTGAGATTTGTCCGAAAATACGTAAACATTGCCCTCTGATTCATGGTAACTTGATGAGATTTTGAAGGGGGAATCATTGGAACTGGGGGTATACCCAATTTGTGGACAAACCCAGGTGTCCTCAAAATGATTGGACTCGGCAAGGGTTGATGATGAGTTCTTGTTGCGAATACGGTAATACGGGGCTATTGGTGGACTTGGAAGGTCCAGCACATTTGTTGACTTCCGGAAACAAAGAATCTAATTTGCGGATCCCTTGAACCCTGTGACTGTGTGGCAGTGCCAAATTTGAAGGTACTTACCACAGATTTTGGTTCGAACCAGTTCATTAAAGTGGGATTATCATCATATATCTCTGAACCTAGTGGTTTCTTGCTTGCGATTTTCCATCCCGCCGCGGCGATTCCCAAGGCCGATCGCAAGCCTAAACCTATGGAATGGTCTGGGGCCGCCAGGGTTCGGGGACAATGTTTCTGAGATCAAACCAAGCAACATGGGCATTAAGTTAGCATTAAGCCAACCGGAAGTTGGAAAATCATGACTACCATTTCATCAGGAATGGCCGTGTGCTGTTGGGTGTCAATCTCTGGCCCCTCATTTGAAAATGAGTTCTTCTAATATCCCCATTCGTTGGGGAATCTGATCCATAGTGGCCATCGGGGAATCCCTCTATTTGGGATGGCATGGATGGCTTCCCCCCCTTTTAGAGGGTTTTGATATAAACTATATCAGAGGGGCTAGCAAAAGTGACTCCCAATTTTTTTTGACTCCCAAATTGTGTGTGCTGCTCTTCTTTCAATTTGACCCTTAAACAGACCCTCACA
>BGPT01003093.1:21181-40511 GCA_003297045.1 Symbiodinium sp. clade C Y103 | reverse complement strand
TGATGATGATGATGATGATGATGATGATGATGATGATGATGATGATGATGATGATGACCGTTGCCGGCGGGCAAACCAAGGGGTCGTGGCGAACATGTTGAAGAACTTAAAAGAATGCCAAAAAATGTTGAAGAATGTTTCAGTTGAAGATGTTCAAAGTTTGAACCTTCATTAAAGAAACTTTGCACCGCGGCACCTCCGCATTGGGCGGTTGTCCCAAGGTGTGCCGTGGGTCAGGGCCGCAGATCCCGTCAAGTCGGAATCCTCCAAGCAGCAGATTCGCTGGAGCCTGTTGGTCATTTGGACTGTACCCAGGGTGACCGGGGGGGAAATGGTCAAACATGGGTTGTTGCAGTGATTCCATTTTGGAGCGGGGATATTGTGTTTTCTTGAGTATCACAAGAAAAAAGTGTTTCATCCTCGCAAATTCAGCAGGAGTTTGGATCCAAGCTAGCCAAGCAAGTGTCAACTAGTCAAGACATGCATCTGTACGTCAGCAAGAACGCCTTTTTGATGCTAGCATTGTAAAGAGAAAGACAACCCATCATCGTTTACCCTCTGATAATTTGTTGCATAGCTATTGAAAATGGCCATAGAAAAAGTTGATTTACCTATTAAACATGGTGATTTTCCATAGATATGAATCTGACCTCCTAAGGCCCCTGCGTCTTGCGCCAACGCAGAGCTGATGGGCAGCAAATCGTCCTGAACGTGGAAGCGGACCACAGGGCATGATATCATTCCGTGTCTTAAAGAAGAATGTTGAAAAATGCATTGATACAGAAATATGTATATATGTGATAATATTCAACAATAAAAATGATGATAGAGTATATATAATATTATATATATATATATAAAGAGATGATAATATATCTATATGATAATATATATATATATGATAATACATGTATGTGATGATATACTAATATATATATATATGTGTATGATGATATATATGGTGATGATGATGATGATGATGATGAAATCATTATATATATATCCTTATATAATTCATTATATATATATATATCATTATATATATATATCATTGTATATATATCATTGTATATATCATTATATATATATCATTATATATATCATTATATATATCATTATATATATCATTATATATACATCATTATATATATCATTATATATATCATTAAGTAAATCATTATATGTATCATGATATATATCATTAGATATATATATATATCATTATATATAAATATCAGTATATATATAAATTATATATGTATATGATTATATATATATATATCATTATAAATATATATCATTAAATATATCATTATATATATAATTTTATATATCATTATATATATCATTATATATATCATTATATATATCATTATATACATATATCATTATATACATATATCATTATATACATATATCATTATATACATATATCATTATATATATCATTATATATATTAGTTTAAATATCATTATATATATTATTATATATATCATTATAAATATTATTAAATATATAATGACATATATATATATTATTATATATATATATATTTAAATTTATCATTATATACATATTATAAATATATAATGCTGTATATATATATATATCATTATATAGATATAACTATATATATATATATACAAAGGTGTAAAAATATTATTATATATATATATCATTACATATATCATTACATATATCATTACATATATCATTATATATATCACTATGTATCATCATATACATCATTATATATATCATTATTTATATCATTATTTAAATCATTGTATATATCATTATATATATCATTATATATATAATTATATTTATCATTATATATATATATCATTATATAAATCATTATATATATATATTATTATTTAAATCATTATATATATCACTATGTATCATTATATATATCATTATATATATATCATTATATATATCATTATTTATATCATTATTCATATCATTATATATATCATTATATATATCATTATTTAAATCATTATATATATCGTTAAATATTTATCATTATATATATCAATATTTATATATCATTATATATTTCGTTGTATATATCATTAATTTTATCATTATATAGTGTGTATATATTTATATATATATATATGATGATCAAAATATATATATATATATATAATGATATATATATATAATAATATATATATATACAATGACTTGATAGATAATGTATATAATTCTATCTGTATGTGAAAACAAATATATTTTTCAAATAACCGATTACTTAGCCAGTGTATGCCTTGGAAAGAAAAGAATATTTAGCCTCTCCTAGGGCTACACTTCTAGGTCGCAACAACATCCATCTCCCAGATTCACCCCAACCCCGACCCAACTCCACTAATTAATCACTATTGCAGTCCCAGCTAGAATTGGTGTAGGGCCCCCCTTTTCAATCTCATACAATTAGTTTTATTGAGATGGGTCGAAATTGGGATGCCCAAAAACGGATGATTGAAGTCGAAAGGCAACCAAAACTGTATCATCTGTGATGCCTTGGGCCTTTGGCTTTGACTCACATCCATGTGTTATCAAAAGTGTTGATCCATCCCTGAGCCAAGTTGGGGCTGTGCCGGACAGTCGAAAACCTTGCTTATCGCAGGAGAACAGTGCATGACTGCTACAAAGTCGGATCACTGAGTGCAAGAGAAGTATAGATCATGTTTTTTGAAGTTTGAAAATGCAGAGCAATTATCAAATGTGAAGTCTGTTGAACAATGGTGAGGAAATGTCACGAAGAAAGATAGTATCAGAGAAAGAGATTCGTCCTCGCTGACACCCATGAAAGTTTTCTGCCAAACATGTTGCCACTGTTCGTTGTCCCGGTCGGCCCCAACTTCGCTGCGAAGCGGCGGGAATAGGGGACCCCCAAATCCCATGCTTTATGATCGTTATGATCATGTTCCCCAGTGAACTGCTATAAAAATATCGGCATCCACATTTTCAGGCACCCAAATGATCATCAACTCATGGCGCCTCTTTGCCAAAATCACTTTTGAGCTTTGCAGCCTGTGGAGAAATGCAGGCTTTGCCAATTCTGGAGATGATCTGGTTGGTTTATGGAAACCCATAGGACAGTCCAGAGGATACCATGGTTTCAACCATCAAATGAAATGTTTCCTGTACATATTCTGTTCCTCAAACCAAGTCTGGGAATGTCACCTTTCACTTGTGGAAAACTGTCAAGGCACGATGAGAGGCGATAATGATGATAATGGTATATAATTGTTTCATCACGTTTCATTGATTGATGTGCCATGGTCTCCTGATCGAAAACGATGGAAGTGAGTGCAGGCATGACGACAAGAGGTCAAACTAGGAAGGCAAGCGATAAACTCTTTGATGTTGCTTGTTCATCAAGTTAGAAAAAAAAACACCATAACGACAACAGCAGGACGATAGACACAGCACGTGACAGCACGCCTATCAGCATCAAATCCCTGTGCCTACCAAGTGGACCACGAGCTGATCTATATATTTCATTTTTCATCCCAGTGTAGCTGAAAATAGGGTACACTCCCCTACTAGTAGTTGACACTTTTAATCATGACGATGTATGAAGATGATGGTGAATCGATGGATTTCGGGGTACCATGGGATACCACATACCCATGCGTGAAAAAGATTGCTGCCCGAGTTGCGCGTGTGACTGTACTGGGGTCGACCACAGGGACCTCAATGAATCAGTGCGGGGAGATCCCGATGGGCCATGCTGCAAAATGAGCGACGACAATCCGGGCCACCATCATCGTCTGCGCTCAAAGAGCAGTGTACTCAGGAAAAATAGAAACACTACCGATACTACCCATTATCAAAAAAAACATGTCAAAATGTCATTTTGGTTGCTATAATTTCCATTTTTGTTGCATCATCCTGCATATTCTGAAAAACAAAAACAAAGCCGAACAACTCCTGCAAGTCATGCTGAGCAATGGGCTGCCGATGGGGAGGGGGCTGCCCGCGCTTCCCGTCTCCTTCTGGGCGAAGTGGGCGAAGCGGCCTGCGACGCCTGCCGTGTAGAAAATATAGGGGCAGCAAATACCACCAGGTCCTTCTTGATACTTTGATTCTGCGAAGATTTTCGTGGGGTGAAAATCCTCATCTACGAATATCTGCGAGCCATCAGCATGAAAATCGCTGTTCGACAAATCACGGTAAAAAGGTGTGATGTGATGGTTGCGGTGTGTTGTTGGCGTCTCTTTGGCATCAAGTGATGCCAGGCCGTCTCACGGCACCTCTGGGCGACGCACTGCAACGCAAAGCGGAAAGTCTCCGCGTAGTGGGACGTCCACCAGCTCACCAGGTGGATCACCAACCTCATGGAGCCTGCAGGGGTTCCATATGGTTCCATGACTTGTTGAACGAAAGCTGCAACTGCCCTCCAGCCACCTGGCACCGTGGCTCATGTCATGCTGCCAAGCGCTGCCAAGTAACTCTTCTCCTCTGATGTTGGCGATCTGGTATCTCAGGCCCCTCCGCCGATTGTTCTCCACCACCTTCCGCAACTCCTGTGCCCAGCGGCTGCTCCAATTGATGACCTGTTGTTGATCACCAACCTCAGTGCTCTGCTCTGAATCTTTAGGAGGTCAAGGATTCCAGGATGGAAAAAGGGATTTGCATGGATTTGCCATTATGAATATATGATAATTATATATATTATATTCATTTATATGTATATAGATATATAATAGATAATTATATATATACATAAAAAGACGCTATTACATATATATATATATAATACTTATGTTATATATATATATAAAAAGGCGTTATGATATGTTATGATGTATGATCATCATGATCATCATGTGATTTTCCGAAATGCCAGAGGTCAAAAAGAAAGAGGTCAGTTCGGTCAGCTTTCCCGCTCTTGGAGCTTCCCACAACTAGTTACTAGTACTTTCTTCTCACCGAGCCTGACTGTCTGAGCTTCAAACCTCCTGCATCCTTGGCTGCAAGACATTGGCATTACACGTGTCATGTTCTTCTATTTTTCATCGGCAAACATCAACTTTCCCAGGTCAGAAAGAATCCGTGGAGCTCATCTGGCTACTGGGTATCCCCACAGATTGCCGTGGCTCGGCGCTGCCGATGGGGCTGGCCTTGCGGCCCCTGCAGCAGGCGCTGCAGGCGCTGCAGGCGCTGCAGGTGCTGCGGGCGCTGCAGGCGCTGCGGCCGCTGCAGGCGCTGGGGCATACAGCCGCGGCACAGCGCGTTCAGCTTCAAACCGATTAGCCATGTCGTGCGCTGCATCCTGGTGGGCAATATGCGCAATGCCACCCTGGAAGCACTTTCTGGATATGTCTGCCCTATTCTGAAGATAAGAAGGAGGTCCCACACAAAGATTTGCCTCTTGATTCAAATAAATATCCATCTGGCTCTGCACATGCTGCATGTCTTCTGCAAACAGAAGAAACCAACGGCATCAGGATTGTCTTGAAACGAAAACAGGAAACGCATTGGTCCGATGGGAGCACCGATAAATGGAGATCTCAAAAAGATTGATATTCAATCCACCGCAAGCGGCACATAACATTTTGCCGCCATGCGGTCGGCCCGCAGCAAGCCAAGAAAATCATTTCTCTGAGTAGATCCGACACTCTGACTCGACTTTATTCGTTGAATCGGGTGTGTTGAACAAATATGAACAAGTACAATTTCATTGCAATTGTAAGCAATTTGTCTGGTGAAATGTGGATTCTCTTTCACGCCCCGAGATCGAGTCGCCACTTCTTTGCTAACCTCCCTTGATTATCCCTTGATCCTCCCTTGATCCTCCCTTGGCACCTCTTGGTTAGGATCACTCCGACACCTTGCGGCTCGAATTTCCACATCGTTGCACCTGCAGGCAGTGGAAAAATCTACAGGCACGGAAGTTCCATTCTAGTTTTTCCTCAATTTCCGAAGAGTGTCAACTGCCAAGTTGAGTCGTTGTTTTGATGGTCGTGGAAGCGCAGGATGATTTCAACTGAAACAATTGCATGTGCTTGAGGTCCTCCAGTGCACACTCTGACTGGTCAATGCCAAACAACAAATGCCAAAGCAGTGCCCACAGAGATATACTGAGAGATCGACCACGATGGCAGGGGAGTGATCTGCAGGCAACATGGTGTCAAGGGAAAATCGGCAAGAACTGATGTAGTTCTGCTGTAATCCAGCTGAACATTTCAATTCACACCAACTGTATGTACTTGGGATGAATAAGAGCTTGGACACGGCTAGAATTTTGCAGCTACTGAATCCCAGCGCAAAAACCCAACACAGCGTTTCTTGGTTACTTTTTTCTACCATTTTCTACCATTATCACATCAAGTATACTGTAACATACAATACCTAACAACCTAACAACTGCCAGCACTGCCAATCAACAGAGCTAATCAAATTATCCAGATGATGGCTAGTCTTCGCCTTTGTTTCATGTTGTTCCCCACCTGCCAGGTGAGGGTTGTTAGATTTTATCAGAGCTGCCCGTCCTTCCTCGCCGTCCTCCGCACCGTCCACCTGCCAGCTCCAGATCGCAGTGGGCACTGCCGGACCTCAACGAGCTCCAGATCCCAGTGGGCACTGCCGGACTTCAACGGCGAGCTCCAGATCCCAGTGGGCACTGCCGGACCCAACCGCGAGCTCCAGATCCCAGTGGGCACTGGCGGGCCACAGATCCGAGTGGGCGAGCTCCAGATCCCAGTGGGCACCGCCGGACCTCAACCTGTATACATGCCAGAAAGAACGCCAGACTAGATGCCAGATAGAATGTCAGATAGAATGCCAGAAAGAATGTCAGAAGATATGCCAGATAGAATGCCAGAAAGAATGTCAGAAGATATGCCAGATAGAATGCCAGAAAGAATGTCAGAAGATATGCCAGATAGAATGCCAGAAACAATGTCAGAAGATATGCCAGGTAGAATGGCAGAAAGAATGTCAAAAGATATGCCAGAAAGAATGTCAGAATATACGTCAGATAAAATGTCAGAAAGAATGTCAGATAGAATGTCAGAGCATATGTCAGAGAGAATGTCAGATAGAATGNTAAAATGTCAGAAAGAATGTCAGATAGAATGTCAGAGCATATGTCAGAGAGAATGTCAGATAGAATGCCAGGAGGAAGAGGAGGAGAGGACAACTCTGACGAAATCTAGAGACCGAAGGTCGCTAGATTTCATCAGAGGTGTCCTCTCCTCCTCTTCCCTGCCAGAAAATGTTGCCAGAAAGACTGTCAAAATATGTATCACGCTATATGCCAAATAAAATCTCATGGTGGGATCACTCGAAGAAAATAATATTCGCGTGTTCGCGCTCATGGAGGTTTGCTTGGAAACAAAAGACACAAGAAGGGGATCCAGCCATAACTTGTTTGAAAAATCTACTTTAGAAATGCAACACTTGGTGAAGCTTCCACTCATGCCCTGCCTGAGAAGACAAGACATAGAGGTCCACGTCATCGTCTGCATAGACACCTTCCGGAGAAAGTTGCGGAGCGATATATCATACAGAAATAAATTCAAACCAATGCATCAGCTTGAACCCAAAGTATCGAAAGCGTACACCTTATATAAAGCATTTTCAAACACTCAGTGGTTTGCTGCAATTTGGTGCACGTGTCTGCCATTGCCGAAACCTTCTTGCGAATTCTGTTGAGTTTCCTCGTCTCGCTCCTCCTTTCGTAGTGCAAGGTCCCTACTGAATTAATCATATTGCCCTTTGACCAATGACATGCCCGTTCAAGAATGGGATTCATAGCCACAACCACTAAAGTCGATCATCGGGCAAATACCAAAAGCGTCGTAGTAGTAGCAGTAGCAGTAGCAGTAGCAGTAGCAGTAGCAGTAGCAGTAGCAGTAGCAGTAGCAGCAGCAGCAGTAGGAGCAGTAGTAGTAGTAGTAGTAGTAGTAGTAGTAGTAGTAGTTGTAGTAGTAGTAGTAGTAGGAGTAGGAGTAGGAGTAGGAGCAGGAGCAGGAGCAGGAGCAGGAGTAGGAGTAGGAGTAGGAGCAGGAGCAGCAGCAGCAGCAGCAGCAACAGTAGTAGCAGTAGTGGCAGCAGCAGCAGTAGCAGGAGCAGGAGTAGCAGGAGTAGCAGTAGCAGGAGCAGGAGTAGCAGCAGCAGTAGCAGGAGTAGGACTGGGAGTAGGAGTAGGAGAAGGAGTAAGAGTAGGAGGAGGAGTAGTAGTAGAGTACTTAGACATAGACTTAGATGGAAGAAACTCCAAAAGTGCATGCTCTTTAGATGAAGCAACAATCTGCAATCGAGCATGAAACAGGTCGTATGCTCATGCAACAGCTAGAAACAACCAACCAACAGTTGTTGATCTGGCACCATGTCCGCCCGCATGCAAATCTGCTCTGAAATTTGAAACATCACCAGCCCGAAATTTCCAGACTGCCACCGTAAGTACCTACCAGTAAGAGAAGGTAAAAAAGATGTAGATACGCGGACGCATCAGAGGCATCCAACAGGGCATTGTAGAAGCTGAAATTGCAATCCCTTACAACAGTGTGGCCAAATTGTATGAATTCACCAACCTCAAAAGGGCCGGACTGTCACATACATCGCCCCCCCCACTACAGTAACCATTGTGGTCGCGTCGTTTTTCACTTCTGTGAGTTATTTTTAATTTTAGCTCCTCATCCGCGGGCTTGGGCTGATTGCTCACCTGGCCAGAGGATCCCCAGAAAACACGCCCTTGAAATCTCTTGTAAGTATGCCCCCAATGCCATAACCTCAATCAAATCGCAAGTTTGGATAAATAAAGCGCAAACAATTCTGCATCAATTTCCAAAGTTTGATTACAAGGGCTTTTCTGTGCAGCAGGGCTTCCAAAGAACGAAGATTTTGCCAATACGGCAGGAAGACCCATCGCAGTTTCAACCATTGATTCTTCCTTGGTTGTCACCGTGACTGCAAAAGACACAGTGACGAAGGTAACAGATTACTGCAAGTTTGTGACTTTCAAGTCAGGTGGCTTCAACAACCTGTGTGAAGCAGCGTGAGTAATCTGCAATAATCAACCTTCATTCGAAGGGCGCCCCTTGGAAAAGTTTGTTCTCTCTACATTGAACACTCTCTTACCGATCATATCCAGAGACCATACATAATGGATGTCAATAAATAATATCAATATGCGTATTCGTTACACAAATTGTTAGATATTTAATCTAGTTGCATCACATCTATTTATATAAACTAAACGTACCATGCAAGACATCAAGTACATCATGCTGAACTGATTCGATTCCTGCAACCGTGTTTATATTTCTTCAGCATGCTAAGCCTGCCGCTCCAGTCGCTGGAAGAGCCAGGAGGAGTGTAGCCGGGGTGTCTTGGCCCGCACACGCAGCGGTCGACTGTACCTCCAGCAATGGCCGCTCCACTGAGAACGGGATGGGGTGGCCATCCATCTTCAGGTAAAGAAGAGTATCACATAAAGATCCAACATGATCCAACGTGTGTTGGGTGATCATGGATGAAGATCATTTCCAATTTCCAAGTGAACATTTCAATACATTTCATCATGTCATGGATTCATATCGATTCTGCATATATGGATTCTGCATATCTCCAGCTAGTGCAGGGAGCTGAACCGTCCCCCGTCGTTCCTAGTGTCTCCAAGTGTTCCAAGTCACCAGTCGCTGACCAAGATGTCCTTCGCAAAGGGATCCAGGGCCAAAACCTGTGGCTCCAAGAAAACCCTGAGATATGCTGAGATCCAACCGGCTGGCAATGCAGGCTGTTTCAGCATGTGTCATCAATAGTTTTTCCATGTTTTTCCTTTCCAATGGATTCTTGTCGGTTTTGATTTCATCAGCCCCTAACATGGCTTCACAAAATCGATGGGATTCCGCTTCCCCAACCACTTCACCAAATTCATCATGCTGTCTTATGCACCGATGAAAGACCGCAAAGAACGCACCTGCACCACCAAGTCTTCTGTAGTTCGAAAAGTGAGCTGATCACTCGTGGTCCTGTGATGCTAGGCCCAGCATCAGCCAAATCATCAGATGCCCCTATTCTGTCGCAGCCTTCTGAAGTATTTCCGACAGGAAAGGAGTAGCCAAGAAAAGCACCAAATTTCTAAGAAGATCAATCAGATCAGCCAAAACATGTGGAATTGAGTTCCTGACGTCGATTAAGAGAACTTCACTCTTTATAGCCCAAACAGACTTCTGCGGCCACAGATCCATATTTTTTTCCATCACAGACATGACACTTGGGCTCCCCGCAAATAGTGGGAGAGGGTCTGGGCTGGGTCCTGGAGCTTGGTCCTGCCATCCGAGAGCTAAACCATTGAAATAGTGTCCCCACACAATGGAGGTGTGTGACCATGAGTATGAGCATCTTGTACACAGAAAACACACAACCCAGCAGTCGTAACAGTACAAGCATTTGCATATTTGGAGCCTCTGTGTTCCGGTTTACTCGAAGTCAATCTAGTCATCACTTGTCTATAATTTGATACCCTTCAAGATGATTCCATCTCAAGCTGAGAATCTCTCTCTGACCAGGTCTGTCTGAGAACAGGTTACCCTATTCCCGTGGTTTAAAACCTCGGTTTCAGCATGACCAGCCATTTGTGGGTCACAGTGTTACACCAATGACTGGGTCGCCATACCTACCACGCAGCTCCTAATGAAGTTCCACAGCTCTGACATGGTGGCATTGTCCGAGGGCATTGCTGTTGGCTGTTCGTCCTGGAGTGGACTGGGTGAAACAGGCTGGAACCTGTAAATATACATAATATGTATACATATATGTGTATATATGTGTATATTATATATATAACATAATTATTAGTATATCAGGATAATAAAAGTTAAAGTTAATATGTAAGTATATAAGGATACAAGGATATGTATATGTGTACTTAACTATGTGTATAATTCTATATGCATACACGTATGCATGTATCATTCATACATTTCATTGTGATATATCTTGGTTTCTGCGGATTTCACGAAGTACTCAAAAAGCTGCAGATTCCACATATCCTCTTGCTTACATGAAGTTGTCTATCGTTGATTTGGCATATAAGCGGTAAGAAGTGGGAAGCCGTTCTTGCTGCCAGAAATGGATCGAAGTCATGACTGCGTCAATGGTTCTATATAGCGATTTGGATAGTGAATCGCTACAGTTCGCGATCGTTCCAGCCCTGAATAGATGTGTATAACAATACGCATACATGTGTATGTACAATACAAAGAAGAGTCAAATATAATCTACAGTATCATAGCCACAACCAGCAACTTGGCTTCTACTCTCCCAATGTGCATTGAACATCACTGGCCAAAATTACACCGAGCGCCTCTTGCCCCTCATAAGGTCGGGGGGGCTCCGAGAAATTAGAGATATCACCAACACACCAACAACTAGAAATGCCATAGTTGTCGAATGTTGTGGAAATCAATAGACCCACTAACAACCGTTTCAACATGCGTCAAAACAAATTGGTTTGATCACCGATCATTGGCCCAGCTCTTGCGTTTCGGTCCGGTGTGACACTCTGCAAGTCTCTGACCGTCGGAGCAGCCTATGCAGCTGGGAATCTGTGGATGGATAATATGCAACATTGATAATAATGTGCCATATAATGGATGATAAATATGGATGGTGAATTCCTATCCCGCAGAATTATGACGACATGCCATAAAAGATTGTGGATCGGCCACGACTGTTTTGCTCTGCCATGTCTCTAGAGAACAGGCTTCGATTGTGCCTTTTAGGGTCTTTTAGGTGAGTCTGAGCGACGGCACCATGTCTAGTCAACAATCTGGCTCCCACAAACAATTCTAAGATGTTCTAAGAATATTCTGGGAGGGATAAGAATGGATCAGCACATTGGTTCGTTGGGGCTTTCATCCATAGTGGAAAAAAAAATGTATATTTTAATGTACAGTAACATAACATGACGCAACAATGGTCATGTACAGAAATCCACGCGGGAAAGAAAGAACACCGAATCCAACAGAGGGAGCAGAGAATTGAAGTATCCTCAAGAAGTGGAATTCGCAAAAATCGAAAGTGTGGATCATTAGCATGCCATTGACATCCATTGACCATTCATCCTCCAGGATTGTCATCCGTCTGTGGCCTGCTGATCAGAGTTTGCTACTGCAATACTCGAGTATTGCCTCTCAAGGCATGTCGAGGTGTCATGAGACCCTTCCTTCAGCTGACTTGCCCAAGAACAAAACTGATTGAACATCATTGAAACTTTTGCACACCCATCAGTATGCCAAGACTTCTTTAGGACTTCCTATGTAGTGGTTGCCTTGACTCAACGAGCAACTCCGAAAAGCCTTAAAAGTCTTTCGAATATCGGGTCACTCACAATGGCAAGCAGGGCAAGTGCGACGCTGCGGGCGGTCCTCCACCAAAGATTGAGAAAGCGCTCACCCTTACGCAATGCCATGAACCGGTGTGCACGCCTCACGCTGTGGCAGTAAATCATACCAGTATCTAGGTGAACTCAGTTTACCTTTGGACCTGGATAAGCTACACATGCCCAATATGATATGAAGCTGCAACAGTTTTTTCGCTGTCATGTCCCGTTGACGGCTTCCTGACTCTCAGCATTCTGCAAAGAGAAAGATATGAAAAGCTGGACATGGGTCAGACCAAAAACGCCGTCGCTCAGTTTCCCAATGAATGCAAACTCTGAGATTGGCTGGGACCCAGACACAATATCTCCAACCTTCAGATAGGGCCTCAGTTTAGAGCGTGCTTGCCACTTTGGCATGGATCTCTAGTGGTCTAATGATCTCTATGCGCCAGGGGTTTGAGCCACCACAAAAAAAACAGAATTTCCAACCGATCAACAGGGCTGGAGCTGCGATTACACTGTGTGCCAGCTCACCTGTCTGGGCTATACTGAAGCAACAGGGGGTCTGCGAAGTGATAAGCCAGTCGTTTAACAAGTTGCATCCTAACAACTGGGCCACTCGATTACCATGGATCAGCAGCCAGTGGATCCAAAGTGGACCCATGCCTGAGACCGAATGGAAACATGAGGTCCCAGCATGTTCACCAAGGCTCCAGGAGGACTTTGCTTTACTTTCACCTCTTGTGGTCACCACTGTAGGGTGAGCATAGTCGAACAGCGTCGAGTCAGGAATAATTGGAATAATGTGTTAATTAGCAAAAATGAGTTCATATGCAAACCAACAGTTGGGTTTCACGGTATGATGGACGTCTGCCACTATACCATAGAGCGAGCTGTCAAAGGCCGCTTGAACTCACACCGAATCTTGGAGAGTTCCCGGTACACTGGGCCGTTAACCCTTCCGAACATGTTTATTTCAGAATGGGAAGATCAGTGGTCAAGGGCCATGTGGCGTCCTTCAAAATGGGTTCCGTCCATGCCTGCACCGAACAATAGGGGAGTAGTACTTCGGAATTCCAATCTGCACCTCAGTTTGAGGGCAAATGAGGCATCTCATTCATCTTCATCGATGAAAAGTTGAAGGCTTGCAAACATGCTGATTCACGAAGCATGGTCCTGAGGTGGGTCCAAGCATGGGGATCCAGTAGGCCCTGAAAATCATATTGCGCTGCAGCAAAGCTGAGTTGCAGGCAAGGCAGGGCTCCAACAGATAGGTCAACAACCAGTAGGTTCAGGCCATAGGTATCTGTAGCGTAGCCTGAGTATGGCCTCCCAGGATTCAATACAGAAGCAACACACAAGGAAGCAAAAAAATTGACCTTTCGTGTTACTTGAAGTCTGCTTCATATACCTACAGGGCGAGAATGTTTGAACATAGAGATCACCGAACTGTTGGCACGCATGAATTCTGAAAAATCATTGCCAAATCAACCCACATCTTGCGATGTTGATACCCAAACCTCTTAGGTTCTTTTAACTTGACACAGCACTTGTGATTGCAAGACATTGGAGTCATTAGAAAACCATGTGTACGACCTCTACAGTTCCCAGAAATCGCGATCACCCCTGAAGATCCCATTTGATTCTAGAAGCAAAGCAGAAATGGTAGCAATTCTAAGGTGTAGTGGCCAAACTCTTGAGGTTTGGCAAATTTCCTCCTCTACACAAAAGGCTTGGCAGGGCCTCTGCGCTTTTATGCCTGGTTTGGCATAGTCCCAAAAGATGGTGTACACCTCGTGCGGAACCAATCTTTTTTGGCTCAGGCGTCAGCTCACAATGATTCTGATTCTAAGATATGTTTAGTGTATGCTTACTCGATACTTACTCGATACAACTGGATACGGCGCCATGGTTTGCCCGGGGGCGCAACGACGGTCATCATCATCATCATCATCATCATCATCATCATCATCATCATCGTCATCATCATCATCATCATCATCATCATCATCATCGATCCTGTCATCATGAAGCAGCTACTCTGTCTGTGTCTCTTGTCCCATTTTCTCCGCGGCAAGGCAGAGGGTTCAGACGGCATACATCCAATTGCAAGACTCAAATTGAAACACAGTCTTGGGTGGCATCATCAGCGTTCCATCGCTCTTTCTTTTGGCGTGAGCCAAGCGAGCAGGAGATGCCAAGCCCTCAAAGGCACTTGCGCCAGGAATCTAATATACTGGGGGATATAGGACATGGTGCCAGTGCAAGTCTCATTATCCCAGTAGTGACATGAAGATGAAATCATGCATGACATGAACATGACAACATACATGACAATGATCATGAGAACATGCATGTTTTGTATATTTGTCATTTTACATTTAATAGCATTTACCATCATACATATATCATGAGTTTACAACATACATGATATGAGAATGATCATGATAACATACATGTTATGTACATACGACATGTTGTATATAATGACATGTAAAATCATACAAAAATCCGGATACCCCTCCAACCCCCCCCCACCCTAAATGGTAACCTATTTGACATTACAACATGCATCATATGATAATGATCATGATAACATGTATGTTATATGTTATGAATATAGTACACGTTATATGTAAGAACATGAAACACTATTAAAGGTTTGGGCAAACGATGGTGCCTGCGCGTACATATACTAAGAACCCATGTCATCCCATGTCCACAAAAAAGCACTGGCATATAGCTCGCCATGTGGAAGTCTCAACCTGAACGTAGCCGCCATCAAGGATTGACAAAAAGAACCAGAAGAGGCCTTGAGCCAAGAGATAGAAATGCATGTATCCTGTATAGGTGAAGAGGCTTGTGGAAGCAATGCTGCATTAGACTGAACATCACACAAGCCAGAAAAATCAGCCAGTAATTTGCTCAAAACCTCTAGATGTGTTCATGCTAAAATTAAAACAGCAAAAGTGCGGGTCATTCTTGTCCGCAGTGCATTCTGAGTTCCCCCGCGTTTACAGACTTCCGAGAAGAAACTGAGCTAATGCGCCTGGGTATCCAGGGCATCAGGTGATTCTGCGCAACGCCCAGGACTTTTGGCTCGGATGAAACACTGCACAAGCGGCTCCACTGAGTTGTCCCCACCAATATGGGTATTGACCTTGGACCGGACGATCACAGAGGGGAAGATTGAACCTAAGCGATTGCATGCGGCAACCAGATCCAGGTGATCCACACTGAGATTCTGAGACTGTTTCAACCCCTGAAGAACTTTTGTGCGCTGGGGATGACTCTTTCCAGTGGGGACGGGAAGTGAAAATTGATTTGAATTGGCAAACAGGAAAAAACTACAGGAACTGCAAATGGTCTTGACCATACGCTACTGAAGTTTGGCGGTCTGTCCCGGAACGCCTGGCTGATCTAGCTTTCTGCTTCATTGCCAGGAATGATGCACAAACCAGATTAAAAGACCGGTTGAGGTTTGACAATGTTTTGGGCAATGTTGCTGACCAACAAAACGAATCCATAATAATCCATACGAATCCATTACATATCCAATGGCATTCTTGCACCCATTTGCTGAGGATGCAACCAACCCAACTGTCCAGTCAGCTCGTCATATGAAATGCGAGTCTGCCAAGTGACACGCTGGTGTGGTCATATCCTGGAGATCAATTATCCTAAAGCTATCAAAAACGAAGAAAGTCTGTGTGTACATCAATCCAAGGTGCACTCAATGGCTATTGCTTACAGTAAATCATTCTATGATCTTGAGTGTCCAAGCTACACCCTACTGCATTTGTGATCATTCATATATTGAGGCAAGAGAGCCACAGCCGCCGCTGTGGCACAAACCAAAGCACCACAGGAACAAGTATCCACCACTTGCCTGGGTCTACTGAACCACCCCCAGAAAAAAATCAGCATGGTGCAGAAAACTTGCCTGCTGTACTGGCACCTTGGAACGAGCAACAAATCCACGGGCATGTACCTTGTTCTGTACCTTGCCTGTGGGCAAGGTCCACAACATTTATTGGTAGCTACGCTCCAACGAGGCCAAGAGTAGGAGCTAGAACGATTCCGGCTGGAACTAGAAAAGAGATGAACAGGGCGCAGTTTAACTTGGAGCTTTGAATGCACAACGAGTCAAGTTTCTCCCAGTAGGTTCAGGCTCTAGAGGAAGATCCCAAGTGTGGACTGCCAAAAGCTCTGGTCCCTGATTTGCTTTTTTTGGTGCCAAACATTCATACTTGATCCATACAGCCGTGTTCCACCACAAAACACGTCACCTTCCCCCTCCAAAACCAGCAGAGTGGTGTCCCTGTTCTATCAGCATATCACACATACAATTTACACAAGCGGAAAGACATGAAAAGCAAAGATCTCAATGTGGAAACATCCGGAGAACATTCCACGTGGTAATTCAGGTACTTCATCTTCGTCCTGGCACAACTCTTTGCATCGCAAGGACGGCTTCATTTGGCTTCCACACTCCGTTGCGCGTGATGTCAACCCAAGCCTTGCTGCTGGGGTGCATTGAGAACGTTCAAACACAAAGTTGTTCTCCAGTCCTCAACTCTTGAGAATCACAGAATTTGAATTGGATGAATTGGAATTCATTTCACTGCATCTACTCTGATTTTTCTAAAATGAATCTACACTGTCTATCTGTGCAAATCCCTCAGAGTACATGGGGTAAATAAATGCAAATAACGCTTTTTTCTGCAGCCCATTGAAGCTGAGCTACATTCTGGCAAAGTTTAAAACACATTGTCATCATGGCAACTATCCAAAGAATGGCACAAGGAGAAATTCCTCTTAGTCTAAACCAAGTTGAGGTCATTGCGACAAGATGCGACAATCAATGTTGATCAACAATCACACTTTATATCATCTTTATATCTATATAATTCTATATATAATATGATGTGATGTTTGGAAATGTCTGTCTAGAGTTTAGAATTCGCAACAGGCGTAAAGCATAAACATGTTGCAATGATCCTGATTGAACGAAGTCCAAGACTCCTTTAGGAAGTATTGGCACCCCCAGCTCTCTTTTTTGACCGTTTCAGTTCCAGCTTGCTCAAATGCACTCAGCCGCAGGCATGAACATAGATCCCTTCGAAATTGATGAGCACGGGCAACACGTATGATGTTCTCAACAACTGAATATCTTCAAGTCTTGCCATGTGTAAAGGATAGTGAAGCTGTGCTGACGCCCTCAATCAGGTTGCAAAAAAACAGTCTACTTGGACACTCTCAACACTGGCGCAGCCACATTGTAGCCAGCTTCTTGTGAATCTCAAACATCCCAGAAATCCCAGACATCTGAGGCATCACCAAGATGACGTCATGAACTGTTGCTGTTTCTTCAGACGCAAGACTCGTTCCGTGGAAAGGTGAAGCACCAGCTTTGTCTTTCAACGACCGGCAGGCAATTGTTGCACTAAGTCGCGCTCGACCTTTCGTTGAATGTTGCCATGATCGCGCAGTGGTCAGAAACCTCGATCTGCTCCAGGTGGTCTGGTGATGTCTGCATATCCCAAACGGCAACCGTCAAGGAGCGACGCTTCAGCTTGGGAGACACAAAAATGTGATCCGGTGAAGATGGAAGGGAAACCTTCAGAGAATCGCTGGCAACTCCAAACAGATATTAAGTGTAGGGGGCCAAGGCATGCTGTCAGCCCACTGAACAAGTCTTCAAAGAAGTATCTATGCATCAACTGAAAATGAGGATACTGCCCTGAGCAAAGAGATCCATCTGGCATCAAAGCGCTCGGCTCTAGTGGAGGTCTCAAGCAAAATCAACAGAACTTGAAGCTCTGAGTTGGTCTATGTCTTAGCATTACTTTCACAAACAACATTCAGAAAGCAAGAAATTCCACCACAAACCTCTACGGAAGAGTGTCCCTGGGACCAGTGTGCAAGCCTCGATGGTCGCCATCGACATCTAATTTTGTGTGGGTCCTTTTCTAATCCGAGAAGTATTGATGGCTGTTTTGAAATAGTAATTAGGGATCATCTGGAAATAGGGTCCAAAAATAATCCCTTCCCCATTAAAATTGCACTTTTGAGGTATCCTGATATCCCCCATTTTCAGACAGACCCATGCTGGTTGCCCCCTTTTGGGGCTCATGGATGCTCATGGTAATATTTTGGCTCTGGTGGCAATGTGCCTTTTTCTCTCTGTAGAGCACTAGCACTCTCTTGATTGTGGTTTTCTGAACATGTTGTGTACTTTTGCCCTCACTCAAAGTTCAGCATCATCTGACAGGTTGACAGCAAGTATACAATTATTGAATCTTGGAATCAGTTTGAAAGCTGAAAAAATGTACAAGTACCTTATGCCAAGGTGCATCGTTTTGGGGCCGCAGAGTTGGCATCTCTGAGCCGCTGCGAGGGAAACCCTCATGGCTGAATCCAGCATGCGCCATGCTGGATAGCAGCGCGTGATATTCCTCTGCACCATCCAAGGCCTTGCAATGCGAAACAGCAACAAACAACAACAACAACAACGACAACAACGACAACAACAACAACAACAACAACGACAACAACAACAACGACAACAACAACAACAACGACAACAACAACAACAACAACAACAACAACGACAACGACAACAACAACAACAACAACGACAACAACAACAACAACAACAACGACAACGACAACAACAACAACAACAACAACAACAACAACAACAACAACGACAACAACGACAACAACAACAACAACAACAACGACGACAACAACGACAACAACAACAACAACAACGACAACAACGACAACAACAACAACAACAACAACAACGACAACAACAACAACAACAACAACAACGACAACAACGACAACAACAACAACAACGACAACAACAACAACAACGACAACAACAACAACAACAACAACAACAACGACAACAACGACAACAACAACAACAACGACAACAACAACAACAACAACGACAACAACGA
>BGPT01003092.1:17193-41085 GCA_003297045.1 Symbiodinium sp. clade C Y103 | reverse complement strand
TGTTGTTGTTGTTGTTGTTGTTGTTGTTGTTGTTGTTTTGTGTTGTTGTTGTTGTTGTTGTTGTTGTTGTTGTTGTTGTTGTTGTTGTTGTTGTTGTTGCAGTCGGTGGCTTAGCTTGTTTTGAGGGGTGGATTTCACCAGATTTCACATCGCCAGTCAGCAGCCTCAGAGGTGACTCCATTCAGAGTGTTGCATCGCATGTTTCAGTTTTTGTCGCAATTCAGTGTCAACTTTCTTTTAGCGGAGTTGCATATGCTGCGTTTCATCGAGATGCAATGACAGACATGAGTGGCAAAACAAGAGGCAGCATCCTTTGAGTGCATCTTGTTTATGTTGCGTCATTTCACTTGAAACCAGACGCGCAAACGCGAAATGGCCAGAGATGTGCTTGGAGAAACATTGGAAGAAATCAATCAAGCCGGCATGGCAACATGAATTTTGTTGAGACTGGCTCAGCGGAGAGAGTACGTGAGAGCATGCGCGTGCTGAGACATCTTTCAAGCAGTCACGGCTAGGTCAGACAGATAGAGGGTTTCCAAACTTCTTCGCAATCTCCTTGAAGTGTTTCAAGCAAAGTCTGCACAGTTGCCGTGATATGTCATTCATTTTTCAGGATGCCTTCCTTTGTTTTTCTGTGCAGTAGACCCACCATCGCGTAGCCTGCCATGAGTTTGATGACAGTTCGATAGAATCCACAGCGGCATTCAACCAAAGATGTGACGAGAGAACTGTGGATGAGTCACTTCGTGTTGCACTAGATGCTCAGGAGATCAAAACTCACAGCGCATGGCGTTCACAATGGGTATGCCTCAGATGACACCAACGAAAGAACAGTTCACATCAGTAGCACAACGAGTTTATGGTGCTGTTCCAAGTGGGCCAAATGTCTGCCACACGACGCATTCACTTTGAAAGCACGATACTTACGATACTTGTGATTTCGACCATCAGAGAAAAGGTTACCAGTGATGGAGCTGACAAAGGTGATGGGGCTAGCCACCACCTTCGGGCTTGAAGGGTCTGCCAGGGGTGGGGGGGGACGAAAGTGAGAAGGGCTTGATCATAGCTCCCTTTAAGCCCTTCTCAAGCAGCCCCCTTCAAGCCCCCTTCAAGCCCTTGTCAAGCCCCTTCAACCCCCTTCAAGCCAGCAGCAGCAACAACAACAAGAAGAACAACAAGCAAAAGAAGAAGCTGAAGATTGAGAAGAGCGAGAAGATCGAGAAGAAGAAGAAGAATAAGGAAAGGAAAGCTATTACGTATTGTAGGGTGAGAAAAGAGCAAAACAAGGACAAGAAGAAGACGACAACAATGTCGAGATGCTGCCGCACACTTGGAACAACGCATCTGCAATTTTTGGTGGGGTGGCAGATGACTTCGCCACCATTGGATCGGAGGATGATCCATATGTAGGATGTGTTCAGCATTTTTTTGATTGGCCAAAAGACACGGGCAAATCCGATGTTGCTTCCAACCCCGGACCTCGAACTGAGGTAGGCAAGAAAAAGGAGCGTGTTCCAGTGCTGCTGCTGAGTGATCTTGTCCCGCTTGGAATGTTTGATTTGATGTCTTTGGATTAGTTCGTTGGTAGGAAGGATTTGTAGGTTGACCCGCGTAAGTAGAGCGTCGCGCCGCTTTTCCTCCCTTTTCAAACGAAGCTCAAGAATATGATTTGATCAACAAGCTGGCCAACGCGGATCCTCATGTTGACCTCCTACAGTTCCTTAAGGACATCACGTATGCCATGGTGGGGAACAAGAGGTTCATTTTTGCTGAAGCATTGTGCGCGTCCCTCGTGATCGAGTTGGTCAAATTTTCCAGGGAGAAAATGGATGGCAATATATCACTATCCGTGAAGAGTTCTTCTTGGATCACCCGGAAAGGTCTGGAGACAGATTTGCATATCGAGTTGCCAAAGACTACGTGAACGTGTTCTACAAGGACTACCTCAAGCAGGTTCTTGGTCATTAGTTCGCCGCCATCATGGAGCTGAGAAAGTGCCGGAATGTCGTGGAAATGTGGTACGGCCAGGTCTTTTGGACATTGCCAACATGACCAAGAAGCACATCAACTTCATGGACACCCGTGCCGACCCAGGTGAACTTTTGGCTGGGCTGGAAGTATCCATCAGTGTATTCCAAGGACCAACACGCTCTACTCAGACATTCAACACCAAGAACAAGGGCGGAAAACTGACGCACATCACCGCGTACGGAAGGATGCAGTGCACAAGATCTTGCAGGAATGCCCGATCTACAAAGCCCTTGATGCTATGAATGTGTTTGATTGAAGATGAGGAGTCGAGATCATCAATGAGATCTATGCAAATTCCTTGAAGAATCGATGAGGATGATCCAATGGGTGAAACGGGGCAAGGCGACGATGTGGGCCGCTCGGCCGCATCGGGAGCCCTCGGGTGCCCGAGTTGATGCTGAAGGACTGGGTCGATCGACAGGTCCGAGTAGGCAAGAGTCTTCGAGTGCTCAGCCCAATCCGGAAGAGGAGTGCCAGATCTAAAGAGACAAGAGCCAAGTCATCGTCGCGCTCGACGCGTTGTTCGCAACAGCTGGTGACAGCAATGTGTGCCTCAGGTGCGGTGAGAGTGGACATCCCACTTTTGATTGCCCAAATCAAGATGAAGATTCCGCCAAGAGGGCTTTGATTGCGCTCAGAGAGAAACTTCAAGGTGATGAGAGGATGGCGGGAGATGACCAAGCAGGAACTTGTGAGAAACAAAGCCAGAGAAAGGCTTTCAACCAAGGAAGGGGGGAGAATACATGTACCTCCGATCCATTGCTGTGTCTTTGATCGGTGACCGAGCACATGGTGAATTTAGTATCAGCGGCGTCAAGGTCGGCGACAAGGGGCTTAAACCAAGACCGAGTTGTACGGCCTGGTCGACATCGCCAGCGAGAAGGGAATCACCATGACATGCAAGGACATGTAGGAGGCTGCAATGATCACCCCATGTACCAGAAGGTTCAGCTGAAGACGAGCATCGGCAAGTTGAAGATTCTACCACTACATGGGGGGACCTTCATGGGCGTCGGTCATGTCAGCGCTGCCTACAGCCTACAAGCTTCCGCAAAGGTCTCATCAGCCAAAACCCCAGGTTTCTCCCAAATTGGTGCCCTTTTCGTGGGGGTTTCTCAGCCCGAAAAAGGGCAAAAAGGGCGCGAAAATGGGGCAATTTGCCAGTTCTTGGTTGGTTTTATGTCCAGGAAATGTTTCCAGAGACCTCGTGAAACCTTATACTACAGACGACAATGAAAAGTTTGTCGAGCTCAACACTCAACAGAGACGAGTCTGGGCATGGGTGCTACTTCAACAGATCTCTCCGACACTTCGTCGGGAAGAAGAAAGTCAAGGCGGACGGCAAGTACCGGGATGGCCTCACATGTGACGAGGCCGGATGGGTCAGCATCATGGAGATCTGCCATTATGATTGGATCTTTGGCCATGAGACTGTTCAGTATGAGAGCACAGCGGTTATCATGGCGTTCAGTTCCTGGAGAAGAGAGTCAATATGATGATCAAGGGGGGATGGTCAGAATACCAGCGAACTGGGAAGGTTCGTTGGCAATTCTTGTGCATCGTTCTTGGCAAGGACACTGGAACGTTGGACAAGTACTTGTTGAAGGAACTCAAGCTCGCGGCTGACGAAGTTCGACAAGCCATCGAACGTGATGGTGAAGTGTTTATTATACCGATCGCAGTCAGATCTCTGAGTGCACACTCAAGCAAGGGAGATGGTTTCAAGTTGGATCCCAACAAGATCTACCGCCCGCTGACCACACAGTTGACCTACAACTTTCAGTACTGTTACCACGTCACCGAGATCAGCAACTTGATGTGCATCATGAAGGGCGGACTGCAACCTGGACGTCACAAAGGAGGATGCGCTCATGTGTTCTTCAACCCCTTCGCACCTTGGGACGATCGCTATGAATCCGTTCTTGGTGGAAAGCTGACACATCTCGGCGCTATTCGTGTCGCACTGGTGTTCAGTGTTCACAGTCTCATTGGTTATGGTGGGATGATAATGGCATCAGGTGAGTTGGTAGTCGGAGGAAACGTTCCATTCTGGGAAGTGGTGGGCGGCTGGTACCAAACTAACAAATATGCGTTTGTTGATTGAGTATGGGAAACTGCAATTGGTTCGTGCAATCACGGAGCCATCCGAGATTGCAACAAGAGGCACAGTGTTGAAGGTGGCTCGCGAGGTCTTTAATGAGATCAAACCACAGAAGACGAAGTGCTTTTTCACGAAGAGTTCGTCCGGGAACTCAACGAACTGGAAGGCAGGCCTGGTCCACTTGAATTTTAAAGTGAGCTGAGAAACCGATTGGTCACTTTCATCTCCGAGAAACTACATTCCAAAGGAAGCTGCAGGACTATTTGTCCGACAGAGACTCCCGACAGTCAGACGATCTGCGTGAAGTGCAGAGGTTCCCTCATCAGCTTTGGGCTTTGGAGAGAGAACTGCGCCTCAACGTGAAGCCGATTCACCTGGTGAGCCTCAGCCTGGGCAAGAACCACAGGCGAATGCAGGCACAAGTGCAGACGATGACGTCCAACATGGACAAGGATGAAATTGATCGCCTGGCAAAGAAACCAAAGCGAAGAATGCCACAGAGGAGACAGAGGACGTCAACATGGAGGAAGAGACAGCAGATGATGGTGGAGGCAGCAAGACCATCAAGGCCATCGCCGACACAAAGAACCGCTGCAGATGAAGAACGAGATCGAAGGGAAGCCGAAGCTGATCGAGAGCAAGCAGAAGAAGATGCAAAGGAAGAGGCACAGGAAGCAGCAGCTGATCCTATTCCTAGCTGGGCTACTAGAATCGTGCCGGGACGCACTGTTCACTGCAACGATGCAGCTGACAACGGGGACCACGTCGATTCTACGGCCAGGGTGATTGACAACATGATTGTGACGCACCTCAAGGTGCTGTACCGTTTGTTTGACACATACATGGTTAATGCCCCCTGCACGTTCATATGTTGAACTCGTCAAGAACAGCAGGAACATCGCTGAATATGACGCTTGCGTCACACGTCCCCTACATCGGTGAGAGTGAGCACGGTGACTTCCGCAAACCTACGGTGGATGAGTATAAGGCGGCGTTCAAGCAAAATGCAAAGGGTGGAACGCATGGAGCTGTGATGAAGAGATGTATCTACACGGCTACACGGCATTGAGGGAACGAAGGTCATGTGCAAGATCGTGAAGTATCTCATCCAAACCGGAATAACATTTGCATTTCTCGCCAACAAGCTCACTGAGGTTGCCAATGCAGATGATGAGGACAAAGCAGATGTTCGACGTGAGGTTACAAACTTCCTGCGAAAGGTCATCGCTGGCACCCTTGCGGTGAAGTCCTACGACTACTTCAGGGTGACCCCTTGATCGAGACGATGACGTCCACATCGATCCCGTATCATTGACATGCGCAGCAGTCGAAAGAGAAAGGACCTTTCAGTACTTTTCACTATCAACAAGATTGGTTTGGAGAGTCCATTTTCTTTAGCGCGAATCTAGGAGAACAAACTCAAGTCATCGAAAAGAAGTGAGGCACAGCTTGAGGACAGCATCAGATCATCGGATCCTGCAGATCGAGGCGACACTTGGTCAAGCGGCCAGCAAACGTCGGAGGAGTGGGAAGTGATTCGCCGTGGAGATCTTCTGTGAGCATGAGAGCCGGAGAATTCGATTCCAAATTTTGAAAAATTATTTTGCTTTGTTGATCGAGAAATATCCTCGATAGTACCAGTCCCACTGTATAGGCGATGTTAGTAAACACTATGTGTGAGCCACGCAGACCGACCGGTCGGCCTGGGAATCACTAGTGCGACATGAGGGGAACCTGAGGTGAACCACGCGGGTCTGTCGACCAGCTTGGAATCCAATGGGCCGTGTAGAAAGTTTTGCCGATAGATCATTCTTTGAAAGGGACGGGCGCAGACATTCGCCTAAACTGTGTTCACCTTGGAGGCCTGGCTATGCGCCCACTCTGTGAACGAATAGCGATGCGAGTCGCTCGTGGGGGGCGCAAATGGGATGCAGGCAATATAGGTGAACCAGGCACAGTATACTTAAGTGACATGATTTCAGTACAGTTGTTTGCCAGTGACAGGTCAATCATTTCGTATCTTGCATTCGCCTTCGCTCAAAGCTCAAGCACCGTGCTGCACTGTCTGTCGCAAGGATAAAAGTCGAGTGTTTCTTCCGCTGTTGGGAAGTGTTCTACTTGCATTACAAGGACTTGTGCACAGAGTACTACAAGGGTCATACCCATTCACAATGTATGTTTGCCATGTCTTCTGTTGTTAACTATTTGTTTGATTTGTTTTTCATTGTTCCTGTTTATTGTTTTTCTTTGGTCTTGTCAGCTGTTTGTTGTTTTCGGTCTGTTGTGAATCGTTGTAGCAAATGGTTGTATGGGTGCCGGGGTGAAATTTCACACACAAAAATCAAAAGGCCAAAACCAAACCAAACGCAACAGGCGCAAAATCCAGGCAACAGAGAACATGCCAAACTTTCATGAACATCGCGGCACGTTGTGATCAAATAATATGGGTGGGTTCAAAATTGGCGTAGCATAGTGAGTATGTAGTCAGCTTGGACCGGAAAACCGAATGACAAAATGATATTGTAAAACATATTGGCCACATGTTTGGCAAAACATGTCCACTTCATTGTCACTCCGACAGACCCAAGTTCAGGATGTGAAATTATAATTGCCATATTGCACTTGTAATTTGAACAAACCAATTTCGATGTTTTTCTGCAAAGCGCAATCGGAACGAACAAAAAGTGTTTCCTTTGTGAAACATACGGTTCAGTCGAATGGACAAAAACACATCGATTTGTTCGTTTTTCTATTTGTTCGTTTTTCTGTCACCGCAGCCCATATTGGTTTTGAATTGAATCATGATTTTCAAAAAAAATGCAATCGCATCAATATCGTTCGGGGTGTGTTTTCACTGCCACTGACAATGCCCGAAAATGGTCCCAACCTTAAATCAATGGTTTCCTTTGCGGGTCCACAGCCAACCAACCATTTTCAAACAATAAAAAACCAACACATAAAGAACTGGTGGCTAGCCGGCGGCACCAGCGCAGGCTCACCTGATGTGACACAGCCTGACACACCCCCATTTGATCATTTTCCATGGTTGAACTTCTGGATATGCCACCAGAAACTGGATAACCCAGATCCCATTTTGTTTGAGAAACGTTCCTGTTGCAGGTGGTGCCGGGCCATGGTTGCTTCGGAACTTCACTATACATCTGACAATGTGGCCGAGGCAAGAAAAATCCTAATGCGCGCCGTTTTTGCTACTCACCGACCTCACAGGTTGTGGAGGGTTTTGGCCAGTGGTATATGAATATTATTATATATACAAATATAACATGACAGTACATTTACAGTAACCAACTCCAAAACTGTATTCTGTTGCAGGGTATATAAGGTTGGCCATAATATGTGTGAAATGTGGGATACAGAATCCGAAATCCAATCGTTTCGAACATCATTCTCAGAGGGCGTTTGCGCTTCCGAGCTTGGTTGCTGGTGTTGCTACAGGGTGCCGCTGCAATGCGTGCTGTTTGTGCTTGGGAGTGCTGCCCAGGATTTCTTTTGCTATCTTGGGTCTCTGCTGGCGTAATTTTTTGAACCATGATGCAGCTGATGCAGCCATCAGCTTTGAAATCTTGATGTTGAATATTTTTCACACACTTTACGTTTGAACTGAGGTTTGTCATTTTCAACATTGTCATTTCAATTGTTGCGGGGTTGAAATTTGTATTTGGATGGAGGCCCTTCGACGCCTTGCTGATGTGTCCGATCGGCAGGCAAGGTCACGGATCCGAGAGTTGTTATGTGCAAAAATATGAACATACACATATGCAATATATGTATATATATATAATAACAACAATAATAACAACAATAACAACAATAACTATAATAACACTAATAACAATAATAACAATAATAACAATAATAACAATAATAACAATAATAACAATAATAACAATAATAACAATAATAACAATAATAACAATAATAGCAATAATAACAATAATAACAATAATAACAATAATAACAATAATAACAATAATAACAATAATAACAATAACAATAATAACAATAATAACAATATGTATGTATGTATGTATATATATATATAGATACACAAACATAACAAGTATCAGGGAGGCTCAAATCCTAGATTTGTTTGGTAGTTTTTGATGTTTTGCGTTTTTCCGTTTCAAACGAGGGGAATTGGATTCGAATTGCAGGGCACCCTGCCCAACGCCCACCAATCCAAAAGGATCGTCGAACTGGGCCATATGTGCGTCCAATCCATTATGTTGATCTTGCAAAATTGCTCGCATCATGTGCTACATCCCAGAATTAGTTGCTTAAGCATTTGCACTTGTACAGAAGGGAATCGCATCACCAGCCCCGTTTAACTTTGCAGCATTGAAGACTTTCAAAAAGGGCAAAACAGGAACGCTGCCAATGTCTTTCAGACACTGGAGTAACGAGCGAATGAACAGCGTAGGCCATAGGAATTGAAAGTTCCTTAAAAGATCCTGGAAATTGGCCCTCCAGATGCATTGATCTGCTGTATCCATTTCTCTCCATTTCTTTCTATGCCTCTTCACTTCTCTCCATTTCTCTCCATTTTTCTGCATTTCTCTCCATTTCCATCTATTTTGGTCTATATCTGTCTATTTCGATCTATATCAATCTATATCCATCTACATCTGTCTGTCTCTATCTATATGTAATATCTTCATGTATCTTTACGTATCAATCATGCCTATCTATCTGCATCTATCTATTTGTTGTATCTATCTATTTTTATCTATCTATTTGTATCTATCTATTTTCATCTATCTATTTGTATCTATCTATGTATCTAATCTATCAATCTAATCATCTAATCTAATCTAATCCAAGCTAAGCTAACCTAATCTAATCTAAGCCAACCTAATCTAATCTAAGCTAACCTAATCTAATCTAAGCTAACCTAACCTAATCTAATCTAAGCTAACCTAATCTAACCTAAGCTAACCTAATCTAATCTAATCTAATCTAATCTAATCTAATCTAATCTATCTACATTTATCTACATCTATCTATATCCATATCCATATCCATATCTATATCTACATCTATATCTATATCTATATCTGTATCTATATCTATATCTATATCTATATCGATATCGGATATCTATATCGATATCTATATCTTTATCTGTATCTGTATCTATCTGTATCTATCTATATCTATATCTATCGATATCTATCGATATCTATCCCTCTCTATCAGTATTGTATCTATATGGTTCCAATTTTTCCGGCTGTTGATTTTTTTGGGAGATCAATGAGATTGGTTCCAAGGTTGTGTTATCCCATTTGCAAGTCGGCAAAGCTTTAATCCTGTTTCAGTTGGTTGGTTGGCTGGGTTGGTTGCTTGCACCTCTATTATGATCGGGGGATGGGATTGCACTTGCATCTAGATAATTTGTTCTGGATCCTAACACTGATGAAACATGATGTTTGATGGGTCCCCAATCCTAAGTGGATGCATTTATGGCTGATTGGTCGGTTGGTTGCTTTTACTAGAAATGAACATAAAATTGGTGGTTTAAACACAATTATTGATGAAATCATGATTTCTGCTGCTTAAGTCACCAGTTTTGCCCTCCGGCCCTGGGTCCCGGGGTCCTCTGGTGTGCTGCGCCAGGGCCTACCGATGCCAGAGGCTGCCGGCGAAGCAGGGGACCTGGCAGCGCGATGGCAGGCCCGAGGTGTCCCAGGTGTCCCTGGTGTCGAAGAAAATCCACTGGGGGTACCCTAGGGTAAACTTACAAAAGGATGTGGAAAATCCATGGTTCCCCTAGTAAAATGATCAAGATTTATGGCGGGTTTTCCCACATCGAAGTGTTAGTTTACAGGAGGGTACTTGCTGGCTCACCCCAGTTGCACTCTGGTAATTTGTTGCATAACTATGGAAATCACCATTGATAAAAAAAGGTACAGTAAATCACCAAACGAAATGGGCCATCTTCCATCGCTATGTCAAGCTACCAGAGGTAGTGAGTGGGATCAAGGCCTAGGGAATTGCAGACGGATTGGTCATTCTGAAGACTTGAACCATCCAATTTTTGGGGTACGATACCCAACATATATACATATATGTATATGTATGAAAAAAATATATATGCATATATATATACACATATACATACATACATATATATATATATGCACACATATGTGGAGGCTCTGGTCATTCTATGAACTGAACCATCCATCTTTCGAGGGTTGATGATTTGACCCACATTCGGATTTGTTTCAAAATAAGCGATGGGCCCCCAATTTCTGGTAAGCAACAAATGAGGAAAATATGAAATGGAGTGATTACAGCTTTTTTGAGTCATATCCAACACATTTTTGTCCCAAAGAAAACAGCAAACGCACAGAAAAAAACACCAATAAAGTTTGATATTCAGCCAAACCAAAACCCGGAGACGTAATGAACAAATTGAATTGCAACCAACGAACAAACGGAGGTTTAGCAAAAATACGGGTATGATCAAACATGGTGGGCAATGACTTCTGAATAACTTGATGGGGCTACAACTGCCCATTTCCGTGTGGTTCCTCATTGGCCACTAAACTGCGGGTATGGAAACTGCTGAAAATGGGGGGGTTTAAGCAAGATAGAAGATGGCAACCCATGTCAATGTTTGTAGGGTTTTACAGGTTCGAGTTGATGGGAATTTTTGGACCCCACTCATCAGTAGCTGAGGTACCCATCATTGTAAATAGGCATTGATGCACTAACTCAGGGTGTATGTCCTTTGGTATGCGTTTTTCTTTTGTTTCGGCATATTTCCGCCCGAAATTGTAGCACGCTTAAAGTAAGTCCAACACTTGCAACATTGGCCTTGGAAGTTTTGACCGGACACGGAGCATTGTGGCCGGAGGAAAGGGAACACCTGCTTTCAACATCTTTAGACATGTTGGAATCGCATCCATTTGGGTTTGTCCAAATAGAAGGGACTCTCCATTCAATGCTTTATATCATCACTCATCATTTTGTTCCCAGAATTGGACGAGAGGAAACTCTACAGGAAGCCTCTAGATGGGCTAAAAACGATGGTTTTGGCTGTACGTTTTCCTTCCAGGATGCTTACTTTAAACCATGTCAAGCCCATCATTTTTGATGTTTAAAACCAAATTTTTGATGGTTTCCCATAGATTGATTTTCTATATTTGAGGGTCAAATCCACGGCTTTCAACTGTAGGTTTTCCCTTCAAGCCATGGCAGGAAGTTATGGAGGCTGCGGCTGTGAATCCCGATCTTGATGCAGCGCCGTGGCTTTTCGTTTCTTTTGGTGAGGGTTCCTGTTGTTCTGTTTTCTTTTGATTTTCGGAGTTTTTTTGAGTATTGTTATTTTTGTGTTTCTTTTTTTCGCTTTATCATTTTTTTGTTGGTGGTTTTCTCTGTTTGGATTATTTTTGGTGGTTCTTGTCTTTTTTTTGTGTGTTTTTAATGAGGGTATAGAAACCAACGATAACGGTGGTGTCATACAATGGGACATAGAGCATCAATGCGATATGAGATTGCCATTGACAGTGGGGGGATGGGACCCAGGGTTTTCTCTTTTTAGACGAACCCACAAAATCCCACACGATTCATGCGGGAAAAAAACAGAGAATTTCTATCAATTCTTGTATTCTGGGTTTTCGCGTCCCTAATGATTCACATTGAGTTGAAGATGTATTGACAAGTTGATCACGGGAAAGCATTGTTGCCCTTGCGAGGGCTCAAGCTGCGTTGAGCCCACAATGGGCCGAGGCAAGCTTAGAGCAGCTGCGAGCGATCTACAACTTCATAGAGGCGGTTGTTGATGCTTGCAGAGAATTGGAATGCCTATTTGGGGAATCACCCAAAGTATGAAAGAGATATGTGTGTCTTTGAACTTCAAGCGACCGTGCACTTTTGTGCGAAAACACTACAAGGACTGAATGGTGAACGTTTTACTTAGCCTCATGCCGCAACTATTTTCGGTGCATTATCTTGTAACGGTTGAAGGGCTGATGGGAAGACCGAGATTCATGCATGCCAACTGAGTAAAATCAACGAATCATGGCAAGATATACAGAAACTTACTTTGCACGATTAGCGAAGTGAGAATATGCTAAATACACACCAAATCTAAGAACGGATACTCAAAGAGTTGAAGATGAAGAGTAGCTGAGTAGCTAAGTTCACATTTTTTTGTTGCAACTAATTTTAAAACTTATTTGTCAGTTCTAGTCAAGTCATTTCCAATATTCTTGATAAGATTACAGGTACTGGAAGACCAGCCTTTCTCAAGTGACTAATCCCCAAAATCGCCTTGATCAATTTATGACACCATTGGGAACTCACATGGAACCCAAAAATGGCTGCAACTTTAGACCGTGAACAGAGGGTATTGCCAAGGCTGAAAAAAGGGTTTGTCTGAAAATAGGATACCCCAGGTCCAGTGATTTGTCAATAAAAAGTGCTATTTGGGGGTACACCTCATTTTCAGACACACCGCAATACTGATATATTTCATCAACAAAGACGGACATGCCACCTAGAGTCCTGCTTTTTTTAGCACGCAGTTCGCGCGGCGTGGTTCATGTCTGATCTCCGATCGTCCTTTCGCTATGGCCTTCCACACCGGTTCTGGCCTGCAAGTGAGACCTGTGGTATCGTGCCAACACGGCATGAGCAACACCAACGTTCAGCACGGCACAGGGAGCAGGTGTGGCCACCAAAATATGTTGCTACACTGTACCCCTAAATCCAGCTGTTTATCAACTTTTTGAATCTCCATATTGTGATTTTGAGGTATAGTGGTACCGGTATAGTCTATATTCTTTATACTCCAAAATTTGAACTTTGATTGGCAACTTGTTGAGCTTGCAAGGGTCTGTTGGTTGGTGTCCAAAGTGTTGGATCAGCAAGGGAAGAGATGGGCGAAACCGAGGCATTACAGTAAGATATCAAGGAAAGACTCTGCAAATCGTATACCTCGGGAAGCATGCGTCCCTTGAAAAACCGCTGATCTCGGTTGTTATAGTGAAATCCCTGCAGCAAGAATGGGGCCCTTCTTCAGTTCACCATTTTTTTAGAATGTTGATGCCAACCCCCTTTCTATTTTCCACCCCAATTCATACCCAAATTAACCAGTCAGTTTTTTTGGATTTTTAAACAAAACATCAATGTATTGGGCCCCTGTCAAAAATCTGAGCGCACGGCGGGTCATACGAATGATCTGACAACCTGCTGGATGTCTCTGAAGTCTGGAACCAAGAGTCCCTTCCCTCCTCTTCCCGCCATTGGTTTGCAAGAAACAATCCAGCTGCTAGACACGGAAAAACCCGTTGGTTCCGAATTCGCCCGGAGAAATCAACAAAATGATCCGAGAAGAAAAGGGGAACACTTATATACACCGTTTTTACCTACACTGTACGCCTGATTCTACACCCAAGGCTTCATGCAAATAGATCCCTTGAAGCACTCATTGAAAACATGTCAACAGTGTTTACATTTACAGTGTTAACAGTACATCTATATTGAATATGTTCATGCTAGAAACCATCCTTAAACCAACAAATGTAGTAGACCATCTTCACGCGGCGACTCAATTTAGGGATGGTTGAAATCCCATTCACATCATTAACTTCTTTTTTCACTTCTTTTTGTGATCCTTGGGTTTCCGACAGTCTTGGTAGCTTATATTCCCGTCTATACTTAAAAGTAATACCTCCAACTTGCCAAACCACGAAAATCATCATCCATAACTATCATGGCAAGTCTACATGTATTCCTGGTGATCAATCTCCATTTGGCTGGTAAAAATCTCCCCTGCCATCGAGCTGCGGCAGGTGCAGCTGAAGACCTTACTGGGCTCCATCCGCTCCGGGCCGCTGGGACCGAAGGAACCGGCGGCGCCGGCAGTTGTGGAGGGCTGGAGGAACTTCCCCGGGCTTCCGGTCGGGCCGCGCTTGGAGCAGCGGGAGGCGAAGTTCCGAAGGGAGCCTTCGATGCGGGAAGCAGCTCAGCAACTCTCATCTGGTTGGAGATCCAGATATCACCAGGACGGGTTGTGGGGGATTTTTGGACATTTCGGACATTTTCCATCTAGATTGAAGATATTGAAGGTTGGTTCATTTCCAAGACTGAAAATGTCAATCATGTCAAGCCGAAGTTTATGCTGAAAACTGACACAGACACTGCTTTGACCAAGAAACAGTTTTCTTTTGCACGGAACGTCCAACGCAGTGTTCCAGGCAGTTTTGTCGGGTCTTGGAATGCTCTGGACATGTCCCATCCATGACTAACCCATGGGTTTGACATCGTATGAGAAAGATGGACAAAGATGATCAACACTTCTGGGCCTGAGGGGTCCAATGGTTCACACACGTGGGTTTGTCTTGAAACAGGCCCAAATTTCATCATAATTTCTCATCCTTTCTGCCATTGAAACTGACCATGAAATTGGGCCGAAACACACCATTTTAATGCAACATCAATCAATATCATCTTTTGTTGGTTGTATATTATGGATATGTATATATATATATACACATAATATATATATATATATAACTATATAATATATAATATGTATAGATATCCCCACAATATTCCCATCATATTCCCATCACATTCCCATCATCTCCCCAGCATCTAAGACCATCCATGACAATTTTGTTGGTTCCTTAAGAGAATCCTAGGCCCCACAGGATCCCATTGGGCGGGCTCCAAAACGACCCCAGAGTGCCAGAGCACCCGCCTCCTTCAGGAGCGCCACGGGGCCATGGGGGATCGACAATGCCATGGTTACAATAAGGAAATCATGGGAATATCATGGAAAATTGATGAACATGGTGATTTAACCACTACCAAATTGCTGATTCAATGGGATATGAATGGGATATCTACCCTCTGGTAAACTAACAATTTACTGGAGAATCACCATTTCAAAGAGGTAGATCATCTGTAAATGCGGACTTTCGCTAGCTATGTCATCAATGTTGGTTTACCGAAGGGTATATAGCTACCCCAAAAAGATCCAAAAAGAAAGGCTTTGGTAAAGTCCTTTTCCAAAATAGTGATAACTTATATATTACCTTTCTATCTATATATCTTTTTCGGTTACGATAGAAGATAGGAAAGGGGGGCTACGTTCTGAATCCTCCTGCTTGTTTGGAGGAGTATACAGAATTCTATCCATACTGAGCAATATTGCGGATGCCACATTATGGGAAATTTCACTGGAGCGACAAATCCTTGTTTTATAAATGATGCATCATATTGTCGCCCTCATGCGCCCCCAGAACTTGACCACTTGTTGCAGCCCGAAATCCTCGGTCAGGTTTGCCAAGATGTTTGATCCTAAGCAGCTGCCGGCTGACTTTCGACAGCAACTCTACAATCTTCCAAGACCCATCGCTGCGCGAGCTTTCAAGCCCGATCTCTGTATCAATGGAGTGGAAAGTGAGTTGAGCGAAGATCTTGGCCATGAAGCACCGCAGACCCCACCAAATACACCCTCTCATGTGGAGCCTCCCGAATCGGTTTTGCGAAGAAGTGGGCCTCAGAAGAGCCTCCCTTCGGAAGGAAAGTCTGAGGGGTCGCCATCAGCTTCACCCTCTTGGATACAACGCCATATGCGGATTCCGAGCTTAACATCTGAGATTTCTGAGGCCTCAGCGGAAGTTGAGACAAGAAGATCTAGCACAGTGGTGCAGGAGGAGGAAATTGCAGGCTACGTGGTACAACTTTTTTTGTGGTTCTTTCAAGTTCTTTCGTTGCTGAAATCTGGTGCCATCATTGTTGTTTGTGAATTTCTCCTTGTTTTTGTTTTTCAATTTCCCCACATACTTTCTTGCTGTTGGTTTTTCATTCCACCATTTTTGTCCAGGAAAAGCATTTATTTCGACTCAATTCCCTTCCAAGAATCCTTCCATTTTGGAGAAGTTAACACAAAAGTTGAAAGACAGCTCCATGTTCCATGCGGAGATTGGTCAAACCCCAGCTATGACCATGTTTTTGCGAATCCCCATCCACTACCCAGGGTTTCCATGTGGACCTCCACGCGTTGGCGAAGAAAGCTCGAGTTCAGCCGCCGACGACGCAGACGCCAGCCTGGACGCCAGCCCCTCCGGTCCCTCCGCTGCGTTCGCAGACGCCGAGACCTCTGAGGGCTACGAGGTGCTGCAGCGCCATCAAGCTCCTCCTGGAACACCCAAGGTGCATTGGTTGGAGCAGCAGGAGAAGTGGGAAGCTTTTTTTGCTGATTCACGTTGCCAAAATAAACAGAAGCACATAAAAACACCATGTTGTTGAGGATAAGGGTTCGCATTGGACGAATTTGGCTAATTCACCAATAGTTCACCGTAGCCAATTAATAATTATATGCTGTAGACATTGATTCCTATCTATAGTTATGAATGTCATGAATAGTTTGCCATTGAATGCTACCAGTAGTTGTGAATAAGTCAGTGAATCATTGGTAATTGAACAGTGACCAAAGACCCCATTGATTGGTTATCGGATATCGTTGAGGATTCTACTACCTGGTTTATTGGGGATTATCTTCATCCATGACCTGGGATCCCCTATCAACCGACAAGTCCAATGGAATGACAATTAGTAGTGAAACTCTCAGACAGACGATTAGGTTAATTGAGTCAATTAAGTCAGTTAAGTTCATAAATTCATTAAGGCAATTGAGTCAATTAAGTTCATTAAGTTCATTGCCAACTGTTTTTCATAATTCGCCAATAGTTGGCCCAACAGTTGGTAATAAAACCAGCAGCCAATCGATTGGTTCATCACTTGGCAGGAGCTTCGGATTCGGCAACAGCTTAGGCACAGCTGTCTGGACTGGTCCTACGTGTCGATGCCCAGACAAGCCGGTGGCATGGCAGGGAGGCCTAGGGACCTGATGGTGGCTCTCTTTAGCCATTGGGGTACCAATGGAGGTACCAAAGATAGGTATTTTGAGTATACAAAAGGTGTTCATCTTTTTTGGGGAGAGTTGATGATTTCGACCATTTTTTTTTTGTGGGGGTGGTTGGAAGAGATAGGACAAGAGGGATCAGCCAGTCGCTTGGAGCTGTCACTGCTTGCAGCCAGGGCTCAAGACGTTGATATCATGAAATCTCATGAAATCTCATGAAGATAAGCCAAAAAACATGGACCTTCCCGAAATCAAAACGGGATCCCGATTTCACCCCCTTTGATAAACATCTCAAACATCTCCTTGAGTGAAAAATGGTTGGAGATCTGTGGCCAAAGACAAGTTCGAGGACGTTAGACCGCCAGACTACTGGCTGTATAGCCGGGATAGCCATAGCAGTAGGAGGTACCTCTCACAGTCCAAGTCGAAGCCAATGCTTGTGACACCGACGCAGCTCAAGGCATGCGGCTTGTGGAACGAACCCCAGAGACACTGAACTGGGGTTCAATGTCAGATGTTGTTCCCATTGGAATGTTCGTCAGCAAAATGGATACAGCTCTAGATTTGCCATGAAAAGCGCTGAGCCAACAATCATTTTTTTGTTCTAAAAATGATCTTCCTAAATCCAAAAATCCATCAGGACTGCCAATCTTGGTCCCAGTGACACCGACTGCGACCAGGAACGCTGGGTCCAGAATGTTCGAAGCTCAGCCGCGGTCTTATCCGTGACCTCCGTGTGGCCTTCAAACATCCCCGGCAAAATCACAGTGAAATAAAAAGGCTTCCCCTCAACATTTTTTTGGGGGTTATTCCATAATTCGGATTTTCGGGGGATAGGACTTTCTCCCAACTCTCTCGGACCAAGGCGCATGAGCATGCTGTTTCTTTTGCCGAAAAACCCCAGGCCAGGTCACGAGCTGCCCCAGCTTCAAACAACTCAATTGTTGTGGGTCCATTGAAACCCCACCCCAAATTTGACCAGCGCGGATGTATACCCAGGTTTGTTCCGTTGTTAGAGCTGTTTTGGCATTTCGAGATATTTCGAGGCAATGATTGGTGAGCTTCTTTTCTTTTTTTTTAGAATGCATGGAGAAGAATTCTGGCGTGATTTTCTTCTATTCATGTTGATGATGAACACAAGGTCCTTTAAGATTGCAGTTCAAATTGAAGGTTTCACATCTCAAGTTGCGTTCATGATGTAGGCGCACCAGCCGGCAGCTTCTCCATCTTTGCAGGCCTGGTCGTTTCTCTGAGAAGCGTTTTCTTGCTTTTTTCGTTCCCAGTCCACTCTGCTGAAACTGAGGTAGCTGCTTCCGTCTCAGCCGGTCTTGCAGCGTTGCGACCGCGACGGAGGCAGTTGAGTGGAATGGCATGGAATGGCTGTTCAGGTCACATATCGACATATCCGTCACACATCCCCATGTCATCACCTGAGTTGCCCTTCACCCCAACCATCCGTGTCGTACTATTGGGAGGTACAGATGGAAAACCTGCCGACCAGCCGCCAACCAAAAGGCCAGCACCAGAAATGGTTTAATTTCATCGGTTGTGTTGGTGGATTCGTTTCGTTTTCTCCGTTTCCTGCTGGTTTTGTTGCGAGACCTCTTTGAGCTGGATTATAAGATCTAGCTTCTGGCGCTAGCTGAATTTTCATAACATTTTTATTACTTAAGCAAGGTTGATGAAGGGGTAGGAATCTCCAATCATGTGACAAGTTCACTCTCAAGTGTGTGGGAGGCAGTGTATGACTTCATCGAGGAAGCAGGAGTCGGCAGCTATCAGATTGAACAGGCTCAAAAGAATGGGATGGATAGATTAAACAGGGCCAAAATTTGTGGGTCCCAAAGTTTTCAATTTTTCACCCATACCGAAACGCAGTTGTCACACGCGCCTGTCAGTGCCTGTGAAGGAAAGACAAGTGCAAGCACACACATAAGATGCATGAACTGTGCCATGGGTATGGATCAAAACTGTCTACCCTCCAGGTTGGATATGTTACCCTCTGATAATTTAACATAGCTATTGAAAATTGCCATTTATAGTTGATTTTCCAATCAAAAATGGTGATTTTCCAGAGGGTAGATTATTTTTTGCTACGAAAACCGACCAAATTCGCTGGTCCAGTGCTACCACTGAGCCTTAGGCCAGCCAGCCACAGCTACCCCAAGTTAATGCCGCAAGGGTGAAGCCTGCAGGTCTTGCTAGTGGCTTGCTTCTTTTTCAGAGACTTGGCTGCAGTTTGCGAAATGTTGAAGGGGAGTTTGTGGTCACTACTTTTGCAAACGGATTCATTCCCAACTTGCGATTTTTTTTATTGTTCACTCCGCAAAAAATCACAAGATAGCATGGAGAATTCCCTTCCACTCCATGATCTGTCTAGCACAGGGTCTTGCGAAGAAAAATAAAGGTTGGGTGTATCCAAGATCTACTGGGACCCCATTTTGACATCGTTGGTGATATCATGACGTCCATGGTTTGCTGGTGTTCCCACTTCCATCCCCAATTCATGATTATCACATTCCCAGCTGTGGTTGGTGAAATCTTGGGCATGTCTTAAGTCAAAACCCAACTTTGCATTTTTTCACCACGCCTTTGGCTGGCTCAATCTCATTTTGGCTGGTTATGTATGTGTCTGTGTATATATATATATATACACACGCTAGGGGCCCTAACTTCTCCGATACATCACTTCTTTGTTTGATCTGTGATGCTCAAAATTGTGTTTTCGCTGTGGTAATTTGCATATTTTTGATCTAGATTGCCTAGTTTTTTTCGACTTGGAAGCATGCAGCGGTAGCAACACAATACTGTTCCGTAAATTGTAGCTTGAGTTGAAACTCAACCTCCAAAGGAGGACGCATCGACCCCACCCCACCCCACCCCCCAACCCCCGTACACTACTCCATCAGAGAAGTTAGGGCCCCTCATCATGCTAGCTTGTGGGTTTTTTTGCTTGGTTTCTTCTTGGTTACATCCCCAATGTTTGTAGATTTAGCTCCACATTTTTTCCCCTTTCCTTTCTCACAAGAAAGTGGGTGAACTCGCAGTTCAGGCGAAGCCGCTGAGTTGGATGCCACTGGGCTTGCAAAGGAACAGCTGGGGATAGAAAAAGACCCACCTGCAAAGATAGAAAAGTCAAATCCCACTAAATCTTGATAAGCCCTGATGAATGACATTCGACTTTTTGAAGGGTTACTACAACAAAAAATGGTATATTAGCGCTTTTTCCTTTCAGAACTAGATTGCCATTGTCCAAGGAAGATACCAGGTAGTGCCCGGCCCATGCCGGGGCGGAAGTTTCGAAAGAAGTAAAACAACGGTAGGAAGAAGATGGCCTATAGGAAAATTTTGGAGATGCAGAAGCAACGAGGTGTTGAAGTTGTGAGGTGCACCAACGAATGAACAAATGGTTGCTGAGATGTTAATGACATGACATGAAAGAATCCATGCACACTGACTGAATGAATCAAAAACCAATAAACCGATGAATCAGTGAACCAATGAATTGAATAATCACTGAAGCGGTGGAGAGACAAAGCAATGAATGAATGAATGAATGAATGCATGAATGAATGAATGAATGAATGAATGAATGAATGAATGAATCAGTGAATTAGCCAATCAATGAATCACTGCATGAACGAATCAAGGAAGCAATCAGTGAACAAAAAATCAATGAATCAGTGAACCAACCAACCAGTGAATTTGTGAATCAACCAATCAATTGTACCAATGAATCAATGAATCAACCAATCAAGTAATCAATGAGTCAATGAATCAATGAATCAATGAAACGATGAATCAATGAAGCGGTGAAGAAACGAAGCAATGAATGAAGAAATCCGTGAATCAACCAACACATGAATCAGTGAATCAACCAATCAATGAATCAATGAATCACTGACAAGTGGATCAACCACTCAGTGAATCAATGAGTCAATGAATCAATGGACCAATGTATCAATGAATCAGCCAATCAATGCAAGAGTGAATTCACCAATCAAGGAATCAATGAATCGATGAATCGATGAAACGATGAAACGATGAATCAGTGAAGCGGTGAAGAAACGAAGCAATGAATGAATGAATGAATGAATGAATGAATGAATGAGTGAGTGAATGAATGGAATGAATGGAATGAATGGAATGAATGGAATGAATGGAATGAATGATGGAAGGAAGGAAGGAAGGAAGGAAGGAATGAATGAATGAATGAATACATGAATCAATGAATCAGCCAATCAATGAAGCAATGAAGCAGTGAATGCATGAATCAATGAATCAGCCAATCAATGAAGCAATGAAGCAGTGAATCAGCGAATCAACCAATCAATTAATCAATGAATCAACGAACCAATGAACAATGAATCAGTGAGTCAGCCAATCAATGCAAGAGTGAATCAACCACTCAATGAATGAATGAAACAGTGCGTCAATGGGTCAATGAATCAGTGAATCAATGCATCTGCGAGCCAATTAATCAATGAATCATTGCGTCAATGAACCACGGAATCAATGATTCAATGAATCAATGAAGGAACGGATGAACGGATGAACGATGATTGTGTTGATGGATGGGGTGGATGGATGGCTGAGTGAGCTGCTTCGCTGAGTTGCTTCTTCGCTGAGCGACAGCTTCGCTGAGGCACCTCTTCTCTCAGCTACTTCTTCTCTGAGCAGCCCCTTATCTATAGCCTATAGGCTACTTCTGCTTTGGGCTGCCTCACTACATCCTCTGCAGCTTTTGCAATCCAATTCTTCTCTTTGCCAAACTCTTGATACAGCCTGGTGCACATTTTGCCGACCTCATCTTCCAAAAGTGCTCTGAACATGGGTTTCTTGTAGGTTTTTTAATGTCAAATCAAGCTCTCGCTACAGTCTGGTGCACATTTTGCCGACCTCATCTTCCAAAAGTGTGCCGAACATGAAGCGAAAAGCAAACTTTTGGCCAAAATCGAGCTCTACCCAGATCGAGGCCCGAAACCGGGGAAACAGAGACCCTTCTTCTTCAGCGACCACGGGAACCACCTTAGCCTTAGCCAAAAAAAACACGGGGTTTCGCGCCCAAGAGCGTTTTCCACCCGTGATTTCACAGGTTCCCGAAGTGTTACACTTCCCAACTACTTGATGATGCTTGGTTGACATGATGATGTGGTTGACATGATGATGTGGTTGACGTGATTATGCGGCTGAGATTATGATGTGCTTGACATGATAGTGGGAATGCTACCCGTGACAATCGTCCGTAAATTTTCGAACTAAGCTTCTTTTGATAATCGCATGCGGGTTTCCCCGGATCCTGGGATGCGCCAGCCAAATTTTGAAGGTGAAACAAAACGCGGGTTTCCAAGTTTGGGGCCCGCTGTTTTTTTTTTTGGTTCTTTGCCATTTCATCATGAAACTCCATGTTCAAAGGTTGGTTGAGTCACCCTTTTGATGGAAGGACTCCGGTCAGCAACACCAGTTTTATTGGTTGATACGCCATGATTTTGGTGGTTCCTCTACCTGAAACAACCATAATTCAATGCGCAAGAACACTTCTGTTCATGATTATATATATATAATATACAGTATACATAATTATTGAAGATTGGACATTTCCACTGAATCGACATCTTTCACCTGGAGTAAATCCAATCTAATCTTTTGATTTTCTAAATTCCCAGCTCTTGTTGTTTCAGTTGTATTGCAAACATTTTTTCGCTTGTCAATAGTAATTTTAGCTGGTTATATCCACATGTATGTTTCTTGAACTTGATGGATGGTATTCCCAGTTTCACTGGTTGGTAGACTTTTCTCGGCTCAAATCATCATCCCTCTTGCTTAGATGCTTCAATCCCAATTTTCCTTAGAATTCATCGGCTTTGCTTCCAGGTGATCTCGCCTTTGACCACAGCCTGGCGTTTGGAATGGGCGCTGGTCACGGACCAGGCTCAGGATGGGCATGGCTTTACCCGGAAACAAAGAGATACCAACAGAAATTGTGATTCAACCAGCATAAATTGGATGTAACCAGGAAAAATTGTGATTTAGCCAGCCAAAATTGGATTCAACCGGCAACGATTGTGATTTAACCAGCAAAAATTGTTATTTAACCAGCAAAGATTGTGATTTACCTAGAAAACACGAGGACTCAGCAAAATTGCGAAGGGTTATATATATATGCCATGTTGTTGGCCGAAAACTAGGACAACTTGCGGAAAACGGCAGAGACAATCGGAGATTTAAGCTAAAAGAATGTGACGTGAAGAGGATTCACTTGCTGATATCTGATATAACCTGGCGGTGGCAACTCTCGATTTACGGATAACTTGCACCTGTTGCAACTGGGAATCTTCAGCCAATTCTTGACCTTGGGATGACCTTGCAGTTCTGGTGCAGCAGGTGGCGTTGCTTGCTTCTGTCGGATATCTTGGGTTTGCAGCGCGAGGGCCTAGAGGAGTGGCAAGAAAGTCTGGTGGTGATCAGGCATGGCTGGAAAATCATGAAGCATGAATCAATGCGTTGACATGCTCCTGTCAATGCTGGGCTTTAACCCAGTTGTTTCGTTGGGTTCTTGCAAAACCCAATGATAAGCAGATGATCTACCAGCTGTGCAACAGGGGTATCTAGCAAGTGGTAGTGAATCACAGTGAATCACTGAGATCAATACTTCACAGTTCTAACTGGGTTAAGTGGCAGATTCAGTTACGACTTGCCCATCTTAGCCCAGTTGCACATCATTTTGGGCTCCATTTCTGTCAGTGAACCTGGGTATATAATTCCCCAAACAGCTTGTCTGTTGGGGTTCTAGTGGGCTTTCAAGAATTGGATCCTGTCACGAGATGATTTTGACCTTGTCTCCCACCTTGTCTCC
>BGPT01003091.1:35335-46564 GCA_003297045.1 Symbiodinium sp. clade C Y103 | reverse complement strand
AGTGCTCAATGCAAGCTGCTCAATACCCAAGTCCCAGAGGTCCCAAGAAAAGACTGCCAATTGCCTATGGCCGGCGGGCTTGCCGTAGGCAATTAAATTTGTCTGTACAAGGTGTCTTTTGCAGGTCTTTTGGCAAGATCTCTTTTTGAGATCCCTGTAGAAGCTCTCTATAGTAGCTCTCTTGGCAAGATCTATGTGAGAGACCTCTTGGCAGATCTCTTTACAAGATCTCTGTAGAAGGTCTCTTGGCAAGATCTCTGTATGAGATCTCTTGGGAAGATCTATGCAAGAGACCTCTTAGCAAGATCTCTGCAATAGAGACCTACGCAATGTCTCTGTACAGGATCCCTATAGGAAGTCTCTTGGNAGATCTCTGCAATAGAGACCTACGCAATGTCTCTGTACAGGATCCCTATAGGAAGTCTCTTGGCACGATCTCTTTATGAGATCTCTGTAGAAGCTCTCTCTAGTAGCTCTCTTGGCAAGATCTATGTGAGAGACCTCTTGGCAAGATCTCTGTAGAAGATCTCTACAAGAGGTCTCTTGGCAAGATCTCTGTACAAGCTCTCTGTAAGAGGTCTCTTGGCAAGATCTCTGTTTAAGATCTCTGTAAGAGGTNGATCTCTACAAGAGGTCTCTTGGCAAGATCTCTGTACAAGCTCTCTGTAAGAGGTCTCTTGGCAAGATCTCTGTTTAAGATCTCTGTAAGAGGTCCCTTGGGAAGATCTATGCAAGAGACCTCTTGGCAAGCTCTCTGCAACAGAGATCTTTGCAATGTCTCCGGACAAGATCTCCAAAAGAGGTGTCTTGGCAAGACCTCTGTACAGGATCTCTATAGGAGGTCTCTTGGCACGATCTCTTTATGAGATCTCTGTAGAAGTTCTCTACAGCAGCTCTCTTGGCAAGATCTACGCAAGGGACTTCTTGGCAAGATCTCTGTAGAAGATCTCTATAAGAGGTCTCTCGGCAAGATCTCTGTACAAGCTCCCTGTAAGAGGTCTCTTGGCAAGATCTCTGTATGAGATCTCTGTAAGAGCTCTCTTGGGAAGATCTGTGCAACAGACCTCTTGGCAAGATCTCTGCAATAGAGATCTATGCAATGTCTCTGTGCAAGATCTTCAAAAGAGGTGTCCTGGCAGGATCTCTTTGCAAGATGTCTCTAAGATATCTTTCTGCAAGAAGTTGCGAAATCGCAATTTTACACCAGGTTTTGGGGTTCGACCTTCAGTTCGTGCGAAAGGGTTGCACCTGAAGTTGCAAAATTGCAATTTTACACCAGTTTTTGAAGTTCGACGTCCATTTCGTGCGAAAGGATTGCATCTGCAGTTGCAAAATTCGCACCGCGCCACAGCGAGAGCGACCCGATGCGCACAAAGTGATGAGAGGGTCGCGCAAGTACATGTTAGATTTTCACAAAACATTGCGCGCACCACGAAAAACGAACATTGAAAATGTCAAAAACGACGTTTTACCTAGGCCTCAGCCGCTTTTTCGTCGAGGTCCACGAAGTCTTGCCCCGGCCACAGAAAATGAGCCTGAGGTCATCGAAGTACTGCGCCTGCCACGCGAAATCATCATCAGATCGACGACAGCTTCATAAAACGCGACTTTCGACCCTTTCAAAACGTCCTCCAAGTTCACCAAATACTGCGCCTGCCACGAAAAATGAGCTCCAAAAGCACCTCTCATTTTGAGCCACGCCTGCCAACGTTTTAGCAACGTGCAGAATGCCCCACGCCTGCNCCACGAAAAATGAGCTCCAAAAGCACCTCTCATTTTGAGCCACGCCTGCCAACGTTTTAGCAACGTGCAGAATGCCCCACGCCTGCCACACTTTTTGAATAGTGCCATTTGTCCTGCGCCTGCCACACAAAAACGATGTTTGGGACCTCCAAATGTCCCGAATGCCCCACGCCTGCCACACGAAATGGACATAGCTCAAAAAACGAGCACGGCACGCAGGTCAAACGATGCCTTTCGACATGGCCACCGTCGCGGCGCCCTATCCGTGCGAGCCTGCTCAGTCGAAACGCACATGGACATCTCAGAGAGGAACTTTTATACGAAAATTTACAGGAAATCTGCGCGGGCCAGATCCGACCACGAAACGCGCACAGCACTTTGTGCGAGCCTGCGCAGTCGAAACCAGAGGATGAAACACAGTATATGGAAATTTACAGGAAAAATGGCGCGCACCTCGACCACACCAGGCCTTTACCCTTACCGTAAGAACCTCTCAGTGTGGACACACTGTTTGGGGAATGAAAAACTTCAGAAAAAGACACTGACATGTCATGAAGTGTTGTATGTAAGATCCTTCCAATTCACCTACTCAAACCTTTCCTGAAAAGCCAAGAGTAAGTATCCAAGCAGGTAAGTTTGGCATCAATAGTTTGAAGCCTGAATGTCCTCCCTCAGCAGATCTGCCTTTGTCCAGCTTGAGGTTTCTGGCCAGGACGTTCCAGTCTGCAGCCTTGTCCAGCAATCTCTGTTCCTTGATATGAACGAAGCGCCTCGTCAGGGTGGACACCAGGGACTGAGGCTGAACCATGGATTAGTTTCCTGGGGGCAAGGAACACCAAGGGGCACCAAGGGGCACTGCCCTGGATTCGCCAAGGAGCCCACATGGAAAATGCGCCGATGCGATGCACTGCCCAAAAAGAGAACAGCCAGGGGCAAAGATCCACAAATGGCAAAGCACAATCCGCAAAGCACAATGCTCAAAGCATGGGTCTTATGCTGCGCAAACCTCACGTTTGCAGCGTGACATCAAACAATGATTCTAAGTATTTTCGCCACTTCTTCACTGCTCTCACTGCCAAACAACGCACTTGAGTTCAAATCACTGACACCTGTGAGTTGACTGAGAGTGGAAATTTTGTACTGCCATCTGTGGGGATCAAGGCAAACTGGCGATTGACAGGTTGGGGAGGACATCCTTCTTCCGTTTCCCATTCCCACACAGCCCATCCCGCTCTCAGCGACGCTCCAGTCGGTTACGTAGGATCGACTTGCATCGGCTGCTGGCAGCTTCACAGGCTTGTGTTTTGCACAGATCCATTCTACAGCTTCCTCGTCCAGACCGTGCATATATTTCATTGCTGCAACTTGGCTTTCTGATGGCCCACCCGCCAAGCTCCCAGTCCCATCCCCGTGCCCAAGGCCGCCCAAGGGTGCCCTGGGCCGCCAGGCCTCTTCAGCTTTGGAAGCATCTGAGAAGGTGATGAAGCCGAAACCACGGGACTCGCCGCTGTCTCGATCTTTGATGAGTTGTACTTTGATCTCTCCAACTCTTCGAAAAGCTTCTCGGACGTCATCCTGCATTCATTTTGAGCTCTGTGAATGATTGGATTCTTTGCTGACCACCTATAGACCAAACCCAGTATTGCGCCTCTGTAGCATCTGGAGACAACCTCAAATGCAGGCTGAGGGGCAAGAAAACTACCTAGCAGCGGCCCCTATCTGAAAAAGGACGCCTGTCAGTTCACACAAAGCAAAGACGCAAATGGGCATGGAAAGCCCCTGATCCACCTCAAAGTTTCAAAAGTGCATGGCTAGGACATGACATACCAATCAAAGAGCACATTCGGTCATTGACAGTATCAAACCATCGATTTGAGCGAATTTGCAGGTCAAGAATTTTTACCCGCAAATCGCAAAAAACACTCAGATCACAAGAACTGCTAACGTCAAGGTAAGTAACTTTCCGATGAACAGCTTCTCAGGTTCCATCACTTTCCTTGGACAACAGACAGACCCAGCTGATGGAGTGGCTAGTTTTCTCTCAGACAAAGCCCCCAAAAGTTTGAAACATTTCTGTTGGGCATGGTGGGCCAAGCCAGTTTCAAACTTGGACGTTCTGTCCAGGACAATAATTGCATCGTGTGTGAACATATGTAAACCAACAACATCCAACAACTACAGCAACCGTACCATCACACATGACCATCAATATGCAGCCTGGCATCCCATCCCTTCCTCGCCCTCCACCACGACGATCGTCAAAGCGGTTCCTGGTTGCAAATCCATTTCCAGCCAAACGAATCAGGACACCCGCTGTGAAAATACCCTGTAGATCCCTGTCATAATTTTGCCTGGCACTGTGAAATCCGCATGTGCAGGACAAAATCGACCAAAGGAGGTTTTCCATTGCCATTTACCGTCATTTACCTGTGGGTATCAGATGGTATCAGCATCTTGCTGATCCATGTGCCATCCAAACGTGCCATCCATGCTCTGGTCTCTCAGCTCCAAACGAGTTTTGTCGTCCACCGCCCGCACGATCCAGTTTACACTTGCGGCCACAGATCTCAGCGCCGTCCATGGTCCTCACCGGAGGTTGCTATAGAACTTCAAGAGAACTATGGGAATTTCTCATGACTTCATATCAGGCAATGCTCAAAAGGAGTCTCAATATTAGCCATCCTGATTGTGGATCTTTCATACTTTGGCCTCCCCACGCACAAAACAACCACCAGCACCGTACGGAAATCTGGGCTGTGTCCTTAAGACCTTCTCAGCGTCAGAGGTTTCGGCAAACTTGATGAAGCCTGGGGCTCTCCACAAACTGATGAACAGGGGGAACAACTTGGAACAACTTGTAAACCCTGATATGGAACCATATTATGGATTATCATACATTATCATACTATATTATGGTACATGAGTGGTTGTCCAGAGTAGGTGTAGACCGAAAAGCAAGTGAATTGTTTTCATTGCTGCGTAGCCATGGTTCACCCGATCGTGTATCCACTAACTTGTTAGCAGATTGCAGTTGGATTTCTCCATTACTTGTCCTAACTACAAGTGCAGGATTCGAGGCACTACTCTTCAGGGTCAAATTTAGGTAAGCATTGTCTGGGTGTCTGCAGTGCAGCCAGGCTGCCATAGCCTTTTGACTTTCCAGTCATGTTGTCTTTGATGATTTGAATCTGAGCTCACGCATGACACCAACATGCCATTCACACCATTTGTCTAAACCATTGGTAGTGGTGCAGAGGAGCACGAATGGACCAAGAGCCATGCATTGAGGATTTCTCCATATCTTCCAAACTTCTCTTGGATGTCACCTGGCAACACTTCCCAAATGAAGATCCCACACGCAAGAACTGTTCTGGAAATCGAGCGCTTTGTGCTCCTCATACGCTAGCGGCCGCTAGCGACTTCTGGAAACATGGCTAGAGAAAACATCACATCACCAAGTTCATCGAGAGTTACCTCCTTGAAACATCTCAATGTGTTCTCACTAGTCATAGAGGTTTCAAACATGGATCATGAATGACTATGACCCCAATCGATGTACGTCAATCCATTGTTTTGGTGTCTTACTGGAACATTGATACTGATAGAAATGGCAGGTGAGATTATGATTAAATGGGATTACAAGATGGCCAAAGTGAGAATTGAAACCCCCAAACCGCCATGCTGGTGTAGCCGCGTGGTGTAAATCACTGTGCCATTAGATCCTTGGCCAGATGACTCCACAGAAAATCAAACAGCTGTACCGGAAGGAAATCAAACAGTGTTCTCATGTGCGTAATAACGCAATATGTTGGTCAGTCACCTTGCATTGGCAGACAGCCTGGCCTTCTTCAGCTTCAAACGCTAACCTCATGGAGTTCCAGGGCATTTGAATCAGCTGTAAAATGTGCATGAAGGAAAGCCAAAAAAAAGTTGCCATTGATGTCATGGATCGGAAGGTCTATCACCTTTGTTTGCACCCAGTGAAAGGAACTGCAGTGGTTCTTCAAAAACGACACCGCTCGGTAGATACAAACGAAAGTGATATGGCTTGGCTTATATTGTGATTCAGTGCCAATCGCAGCGATCTTATACAAGAGTGGTTTTGGCTAGCATTATAAACATTGATATCACAATAAGCACTCGAGAAGAATCTGCAACCAGGATCGAAATCTTATTGTGCAACAACCACCTTGGAGGCCAAGATACTGCCCAATGAAGAGCTTGTTCGGCTCCCCTCTCTCTCCTCTGCCTGAAGAAAAGCATAAGTCCGCGGGAATTGCAAAAGCAAGCTACAAAAATCAACTGCAGCTGAAACTCAGCGACAGAATGCGAAGAAATGACAAATAGAAACAGATGTTCCTTTCACTCGCTCATTGCACTTGCAGCCACCACAGAACCTGCCTCCGCGATCCCCACCATCCTTGTGCTCGTCAGCAGTGTCACATCATGCAACATAGTAAAAAAATATATAATTCACTGGGGGCATCGTGTTTGAGGCTTTGACATCATCACGAGGCCTGAAATTCGCAACTTGCCAGAAAGTGAGATCAAACAGTGCAAAAAGATCTGCAAAGGGCAACAGAAACGGCAAAAGGCAACAGGTCCTTAGATTTGAGGAACACTCAAACCTCCAAACGGTTTCTGATTTGAAGTCTCTTGAACTAGACGAAAAGTGACATCAGCATCTGCAAGCTCATTCGCTCTATCCGAGCATGGCCTTGTCTCCTCGTCTTCCCCCATCTTTGAAACACAGGGTGCAGTCACTTGAGCCAAAAAGATCGCAAAGAACATCAATGCGTGATTCTATAATTAATCCAAAATCTAGGTACCTAACAACAGGTCAATGACTGCCATGAATTGGATGCGTCAACGTTGTTTTGAGTGGAAACAATCAGTTAAAAGTTCAATGCTTATAGAATTCTGCCATATCTTGAGAAGCCGCTGAATTGGGAACCGTCCAAAACTTGGGCTTCAAAACTAAGTCATGCAACATCTCAAAGAATAAACAGACAACACACATCACAAAATTGAACACTCCAGAACCAAATCACACCAAATCCAGTTGGCTGAAATGGTTGGGAGGAAATCAATGATGTCGGGCTTCAATCCTTTGCCCTCAATGGCAGCTGGTCTCCTCCTCTGGCTGGTCTTTGATGAACTGCATCAAGAGACGCTTGTTCAGGACGAGGTACTGACAGCGCTGATGGTATTGAGACAAAGGAGCATGCAGGATTGAGGTTGCAGAGGCAGCCTCATATGAGATTCAGATACACTTCACCAAGGTTTACGCACAGATCGGAGCAAATTTCTCAGGTGTACAAATTCTTCTTTGATCCGGACCCGCCATGACATGTTCAAACAGTAACGGCCTTGCAGTGTGTGGTTGCAGTCACCTTGTTGTAAGTCCAATGCTGGATCTAGGTCATTCCAAACATCCAGAGATCTTTGCCAAACCAAATGCATTTCCGTTCGATTCAGACTGGGAGGTCGGACTGCGCCCGGTGAGTCTTTGTTCCTGATGGCTTTGCTCCAGAACAAAACGCACCCTTTGTATGCGGTACGTACCTATATATGTATATATATATATATAAACTTCTACCTCGGATGTTTACACAACTTTGGGTCACTATCAGCTGGGCTCCGAACAGATTCACCATGGAAGTTCCAGACCTCTGCTGCTTAAGGCACAACAGCATCATGCGGGGTTGAGCTTGAGCTCCCCGCTCGTAGTGAACTGTCTCTTCACCTCAAGCAACGCGTCAAGGTTCAAGACTGATTTCAAGAATGAATGCCTGCTGATCATGCAATTTACATTCATAATTTTCCAACAGGGTGTCATAACAACTGGATCTTGGCTATCTTTGGCAAACTGATCTCATGAGATTCTTGTCATGTTGGGACTTGATCTCGGTCGGGCACCTCGCTGCTGCTTAGCCTTTCCTGCCATGATGAAGAGCAGATTCTTGTGGCTTTGCCGAGCTGACAAGAGCTCCTGCAGGTGAAACTCTGATTGGCAAAGTCATAAACAACATCCAAGCGTTGATGCCATGGAGCATATATATATATATATATGTATGTATATATATATATGTTATTCATACATATGATACATATGAATATTATTAATTATATATATATAGTTAAATTTATTGCTGATATATAAGGTAAAATACAAAGCTCGCAGGCTCCTGATCCGCTACACCAAAGCATTCCTCGCACCTGGGGGATCACCCTGTCCCAATAGACATCGGGGACCGTCGGGTTTATGGGAACATCATGGAACATCATCCAGCCATCCAGAGTTTGGCCCTCAGTTCTTGGCAGGTGATAGACTATGTCCAGCTGGGCCTGATCATATGCACCATGCGAAAGTCTTTGCTCTAGTTATATACTTCCCCCATTCCTATGCTGCCAAATGGATCACTGCTTTTGAGTATATTCAAGAGGGTAAAGTGAGGGATCCAATGAATTCCAACAATCTGTCCAATCTATCCTGCGAATTTGATCATTTGAAGCACAACCTCTTTATTGCACACTGCAGGGCCTGCGAAAAGTTCATGGCTTTCAAGGGGCTGCTCTCAATCACCTTCATTTCTCAACGGATGGCAGGGAGCATGACCTTCTGCTTGAGTACTGATGTACCACAGAGACAAGTGCCGTTGACTGCAAAAACATGGGAATCATACGGAATTATTTGGTTCTGGTTGCTTGTCCTTATTCAACTAGACCAATAAACCCTTCAAAAGTCTTTCAAGATTGGCTGCTTCCCCGGCAACATCTAAGGCTGGCACAGCTGTCCCTTTGTCCGGAGCAACATGAGCTGTACCTCAGATGGTCTGACCCAGTAGATGGGTTGGATTATGGCATGTCATATCCTGATTCTTGTGGGCAGAATCCACTTGGCAAAGACTGCCGCTTTTCTCCTGTCCAATGTCCATCCCCGACCACAGTTACTTGCATTGGATGGGTTGATAGATACATAGATACATAGATACATAGATACATAGATACATAGATACATAGATAATCATAGATACGTAGATATCATAGATACGTAGATACGTAGATACACAGATAGAAGTGGGTTCTGTAGGGAGGCAACCAGGAGCCAGGAGTTCATTGGAATTATAGTATATAACATATTGTAACTCCATTGAGAGCAGTGGCTCATCACTGTTCGATGCGGCCATCTTCCCCAAGTCGTGGACTCTTCAACTTATCGCGAGGTTGGCCACCTTCGGCTTGAAACAGCTTCTGCACCACATCCTGTCAAGGGACTGTCAAGTGACGCAGATGGCGGTTGGAAACAAATCTTTCCGATTTCACCTGATAACTGTTGTGCCATGTTGTGCCACAGCTATAGACGAGATCTCTCTTTATTGCAATCACTTTTGAATCTGATTGAAGAATTTGGCCACCTCTCACATGTCTCTACTTGACTCTTTCACTAGCAATCAAGGACACTCAAGTCTCATCTTTGCGGCTCAAAACAAAAACTGTCCATTCCATTTCGGCCAGGGGCCTTGTCCCCCACAAGGTAGAGGCAAGAAGATCCACCAGCCTCGTGCGTAATTCAGGTGGCTTGAAAGAAATAACAAAAACCCCATTCTCGACCCGCCACATCCACCCTCAGCCGTCCCGTTTCACCTTGATCTCACAGTTGGAGGACTGAACCAATCCCAGCGACTGCGCTTCACCATACGTGTCACCTGCGTCAGATTTGAGGCACCGCAAGTGAAGGCTAAACCACTCTTCCCCTTCTCCAAGCCCAGTGTTGCTTCATGTTGAAACGGTTTCAGATCTTTAGTTTAAAGATGTTTAATGTTTAAAGCTGCATTGTGTCTTTGTATCTGGCGGATGCTGTGTGACCCTTTCCTCCCAGTTATCACCTTCATTCAGCTCGCGAATCACGAGGTCGCTGATAAAGACCGAAGCTTTGCCTTTCCGGGCCGTGCCGGCAAAATGCGGCTGTGCAGCAGACTTCCAGTTCACACGGGATGTTTGACATACAGTAGTTTCTTGATGTTTCTTGTCAAATGAGCGTTGCGGGAATTCACAACAGCCATGAATGTCAAATTGATTGACTCACAGCCAGTCGTGACTTTGGCCTTGCAGAATTGACACGAAAAACTGGTCGCTCTTTCTCTTGATCAGCTCCTCCTGAACGGAGAGCACAGGGAATACCAGTTGCAGCGAGGTTCGTGAAAACGATCAACATCCTGCCTTCCTGGCCACACGAACCTGCAGGGTATATCATGCAATCCGAAGGACTTGAGAAAGGATGTACAGATATCTCCTAGAGAATCAAGTGGAGTAAATCAGATCTCAGTCTCAGAGTGACACTCCCAAACCAACAAAGACTGAATTTGAATGTCGAACATCTGCCATAAATATCCATAAATATTCGGGAATCATTTTCTTTCGGAGCTTCCCGAGTCTACCCCCTCACCTGTTTCCAAAGATTCCAAAGGAAACGCATCTGATCATCTGATGATTTTTTCCCGGTCATTCCGCCTGCATCTGCTCGGCCAGGCGCTTGATGAAGCCATCCCCCAGCAGAGCCAGCAGTGGAACTTCTCGGAGGATCTCCTCGTTGCTGATCTCTGCCAGCTCCTGGGATGGGATGCGCCCAACAAAAACCGCATTTGGCAAAAAAACAGCCACCTATTCCGTATTGTGTATGTGTATGTGTACACACATACACATACACACACATTATATTGTACATATATTATACATGTTACATATCATATATACATTATACCAGTGGTACCGCACAAGGCGGTGGCGGAAGTTTCAGGAATAAAAAACTATAGGAAAGGTGGGTTGCTGTGAATGATGGATGGCAGAGCGAACCCACTGATGGATCAAAAGGTGGTTCGAGCGTCGGCCTATCTATCTGTCTATCTTTCTGCCTGCCTAACTAACTGACTGACTAACTGACTGACTGACTGACTTACTGACTGACTAACTAACTAACAAACTAACTAACAAACTAACAAACTGACTAACTGACTAACAAACTAACTAACTGACTAACTGACTAACAAACTAACTAACTGACTAACTGACTAACTAACTAACAAACTAACAAACTAACGAACTGACTAACTGACTAACAAACTAACGAACTGACTAACTGACTAACTAACTAACAAACTAACGAACTGACTAACTGACTAACAAACTAACGAACTGACTAACTGACTAACTAACTAACTAACAAACTAACGAACTGACTAACTGACTAACAAACTAACTAACTGACTAACTGACTAACTAACTGACTAACTGACTAACTGACTAACTGACTAACTGACTAACTGACTAACTAACTGACTGACTGACTGACTAACTAACTAACTAACTAACTGACGAACTGACTAAGACTAACAAACTAACTAACTGACTACTGACTAACTGACTAACTGACTAACTGAGTAACTGACTAACTGACTGACTAACTGACTAACTAGCTGACAAACT
>BGPT01003091.1:7601-34971 GCA_003297045.1 Symbiodinium sp. clade C Y103 | reverse complement strand
CATCTCTGATCTTCTCACTTCTGACTTTTCTCACCTCTGCTTTTCAACTGTCCATATTGTCGGAAGTTTCACTTCTAAACTTCCTTCGATTATATATAAATATTCAGAGATGCTATTTCGATTTTCCACACATAACATACATAAATATACAGATATATGTGTATTATACATTGTTGCTATTTTTGAAGTGGGCTGATGTCCAATTTCGGATGATGTAACCCACCTGAAACCAGTGATGACTGGATCACCTGTAAACAATGGGATGGGCCGGGATGGGCTGTTGCATTGACCTCTACCGTTTGAGATGGGCCGGAACTAGGTAGAAACGAGGCTGCGATCCTGGGAAGTAGAAAGATTACATTTACACAGTATGCTCGAGAAAGAAGGCGGACATGAGAACCACCAACAAGAATACAACCATTCGCCTCTCGCATCATTGTCGCCACAACTTGGAACAGCTGCCTTGGTGAGGTTTCTCGCATTCAGTACTCTTTATATCCCTCAACCAAGATCATTTTAGTGCACAAAAACCAGGACATAACATCCTTGGTAGAGGAAAAGAAGATATGAAACATTATGAAACCCTATCTGGCTTTCCTTTGCGACCCTGAGGCCTTCACACCTTGTCCTGTGGGAAATCCTCCAAAATGGTCTCCAAATCCTTGGCCCAGTGATACCAAGGGTAGATGTAAACTACCTGAGTTTTCCGTGAAAAAATGGATCCACGGTGTCTTTCTAAATCGCCAAGTCTCGTAGGAGTTCAAGTACTGCAAGTCGCACATGCGTTCTGCCTCTCAAACGACAATAACGACTACGGGACTTTCCGGAGTTTCGACTTTCGTTTCAGTGGCTCCAGGCCTTGATGGTCACGGATTGCCCACTGGTGAGGCCCAAGACAGCCATTTCACCAAAGGCAGAGCCTTCCAACAAATCGGTGATGCGCCGTCCATCCTTCTCTACCTCAGAGAGCCATGAAAATTGGAAAAGAACAACAAACATGTCAAACAATTCGGCTATCAAGGGTTGATAACGGTTGATAACGGTTGATATGGTTGATTATTCTCCCAAATTCCATGGGCTTGCTCGAAGAAAACACGCATTGGAATCTCCTCCAGACTACGGAGAGTCTAGGGTCCAGCTGAACCCCTGAACCTGACACCGCCCTGCATGCCGAAACACGAAAGCTTCTCCCTGTGCAAGGGCATACATTTCCTTGCAATAGGTAATGACATCCGTGGGAATCCATGACATGTAAAGTGCAATATCTCTTGTCAAAGCAGCAAGAGACTGTCCTGACTCTCTGCGCCTTCCTCCACAATGATTTGTCCAGGGAAGATGATCTTCCGCTGCAACTGCTTGCCTTGACAGTTAACACTCAGATCCTGGACAGAACCGTCACAAAATACGTCTCAACCTGCAAGGCTCCTTGGCATGGTCTGAGCTCTTGGCAAAGCTCCTCCAAGAAAGCTGCACTGCACTCCTGAAAGAGCACCTGAAATGGGCTGCTGCAGAATCTGTGCCCAGTGAGACCCACATGGTTTCTCGGCTTTTCTCAACAAAAAAAACTCTCACTTCAAGGGCTAACGCCTGCTGCTGGAAAAGAGTATTCTTGGAGACGCCGGTCTTGGCGAGGCGAGATGCACCCACCTCCAAACGGTCTGGAATCAACTCCGCCCCCCAAAACGAAACAAGTCAGCCAAGTCAGCTAGCAGGACCATCAGGAGCTTAGTGGGCATCAAGGTCCGATTGTCCATGCCCCAGTGAAACAGCCAACTCTCGGCCTCCTGGAAGGTGGCAATCTCTCGCGGGAATTCATTCAGGTACCTCACACCCAGGTGAGGGTCCAAACATCTGACATGGAGGATACATCCGTCAGGTATAGCTCAATGAAAAGAAATCTGCAGCAAAAACTTGCGGATGATTTCAGGGGTCACACCTTGGGACAGGCCTGAGGTCACTTCATCAAGATGGGTCGGTGAAGGACTTGCACCAAACACACCTGGCTGCAACGAAGTTCCCGGTGGACCATGGATGGACCATGGATGTGTGATGCTGAGCCTTCTGGGCCCGCAGGGTGGCAGTACGATGGTTGGCCAAACCCAACACCTGCAGCGCAACAGAAATCTGACAGAAACAGAGACAGAGAATTAAAAGGTATTAAAAGCTTGAAAGTAAGTGACCAAACAACATGTTCTGAATTTTCTTAGTGGTTTTGGACCTTGCAAGAGTGGAAATCCAAGCTTCATGAATGTTTTTCGTGAATAATGTCATTTTTTGACAGGGTGGATCCTCATCCTGAAATATAGAATGGGATTTCCCATGGTTATATGATATACTGTACTGGCGTTTACCTGTGACACTGAAAAGCACCAAAGACCACAGCTTCTTCAACTCCAAACAATAGTTTCCTATCCCGCTGGCATTATCACGACAGGATCATCTGCAAGGCACGGCAATCTCGCCAATCACACTTCCGGCGGGGAGCTCGGCCACCTTGACGTTGGCCCCCTGGTGATGTCAAAGCAGAATGGCTTCGCAAAACGAGGATCTAGTCACAAACTGACCCCCATGAAATGGGACTGAATCATGTTCCTCTTGAACATGGCTGACGGGTGCAAATGTTCGCCTCTACTAGTTGCATTTTGAAAGACAATAATTTGTGCTGTTCAATGTCGGTCTTCCGCCACAAGGAGGGAGTGCAACCCAATGTGGAAATCATCCTAGCATCATGCCGTCAAACTCATCAAATTTGCAGTAGCAGCCACTTTGGATACGATGTATCTGGAAAAAAATGACTTTTGACCAGATTTGCGTCAAGGCTTTGAAATCTTTGGAGGGGATGGTCACCCCACCTTCACCCAGGACTTCTTATCTCATGAGGACCCCAGCCACTTCCAACTGCCAGTCCTCCTTCCAGACCAGAACATCCAGAACGCCCTGGGCCCAAACATCAGACGGTCGAAAGATTCAGAAGCATCAAGGGAGGTTGTGTCTCGCCTTGGGAATTCAGCACTTTTTTGAAAATAATCGGAATTCCAATCTGGTGATTGTTTTGGGATGTTGCGGATGTGCCTTTGAGACCAATTAGGACAATCTGCCCACTGGGGGCCCACCCAACCAGCCCATCAGCAGGTGGAGCCAAGCAAGCCAAGCCTTCACGAGAATGAACATTGTATCACCCTTTTCGCCCTGCTTGCAAAGATCCTGTCGCAGACAAATCAGTATGTCCCAAACTTGAGAATCCTTCAAGTCTATTCAAATCTCCCATTTCATAGTTTGCTCTGCCATGGAAACTAGAAGAGCTCGGGAGTCCCAAATCCTTGGACATGCTTGCTGAGAAAAGCCTTCATCACTACAAAGTGGCTCAGCCGCAGGAAAATTGCCAGTCAAACGGCATCGCCTCACCCTCCATGAAGAGGCAGTCCTACCAGACATGTGAATAGAATCAATGAATCATCAAGAATAGAATCATGGCAAGTGTGCAATAATCATGGATCGTGCTATTATAGTGTTTATCATCAAGTCATTGATCAGAAACTTACTGGAACATCTTTGCCTATCGAGTAGAGCGTCCTCCATGTGCTCTGAAATTCGATCCAGAAACTTCCTGCGACAGCTGGGGCTGTCAGGCAACTCTGCATTGGAATATCAAAGATCAAATCCTGCCTGCTGCTCTGCTGGAAGAGAGGGCAGTGGAGCAGGATGTGCTTCTCCGAATTGCGCTCCACATCACTGCAGAATAGGAGAAGCAGGGCTCGGAGCAAGGCGAGTTCTTGCGAATTGAGTTTTTCTTTGGTAAGGAATTACTTCCCGCTTTGGTGAATCCTGACTCAATTGGGCTCAGTAGCTACTCGACTACTCAGCCTGCGCATTCGAACCGTAGCCAGCTTCCGCAAAGCTTCCTACATCGAGCACTCTTTGGCACGACTTTCAAATCAATTCCTAGGCTCTCTGCTTCCTATCACTCTCTATCACTCTCTATTGATCTCTATTGATCTCTTGGTTTCTCTTCGACCTGAGCCGAGGGATGGAGTCCCAACCTCAGACCCAATGCGCAGTATATTTCGAAGTTTTGTTTTGAAAGCCAGGAATTTGGCTTCCCAAAGTCGAAAACAAGCCCAAGGCAGGTGGTGAAGTGCTTCCTGACATGTGGAAAAAAGATGAAAAAAGTGAACGTGTCCACCGCAAGGTGTGATGAATCAAGCAAGCAGTCAACATCATCAAGAAATGAAATACTACCTGACACTATCACATACGGTACCCGTTGGTATAAGTATGAGAACTCCTGACCATGGTTTATGATATGTTCAATCAACACATGGTGATATCCATTGGGATGATCCCCCATGTGCGAGTCCGACCCCCCTACCTTGGCGAGCACGTACACATCACAAATGTCCTGGCGATTGCTGAGTTGACAGCTGCAGCTGGATGCAGCTGACGCAAAAACAACAGTCCTTGCAGCGAATGGATGCTGTTCTTGTCTTGGAAGTACCTTGGCAGAAAGCGTCTACCGGCAAAAAATGCCCACACACGGAGTTGTGGTCCCACTACGAGGTGCAGACCCAAAGCGCCAAGCTCACCAAACACGTCCCCAGAACCTTTGCCGCCAAAGGAGATACAAAGTGGAAATCAGAACACGGGTGAATGCTGATCAAATCTGATATCACCCGAGTGAAACCTCCATTCTGTCAAAAACTACCCATCGGCACATGTGTCCAAGTCAAATTGTTGCGGAGTTTTTGGTGATTTGACAGCTTGAACAGTCTGAAGAAACTGGTCGTTTCGCTGCCTAAATGACAAATAGGATGCCCATTCTGCAGCACTTCCAAAGATCCCAGAGAGATCCTGTCACTTGACACAACAGCAGCTACAATGGAATTCCAGGTGGTGGTTTGAATCAAGTTTCATAGTTGTTTTTGCTTTCTTCAGGGTAACCTGCTGGGGCACCCTTGGGACTAGCAGTCTTTCGTCCAAACGGAAACATATGACCAGCCCAAAAGAGCCAGGACGACATGAAGAGGCTGTCACCCGGCTCCCCTTGGGTCAAAATCTCATCGCCCTTGAAGAAGATCTTGGCACGACGAACTCCGGTGGTAAATAGGTATTTCTCCTGTTGAGGACACAAAGCTTCACTCGGTGCTCGAAAATCTTCAGGGGATTGCAACAAGAATAATTCTCAAATGTCCTGGGATCTAAGTCATTCTGAGCAAATGCCACCCAAAAGAGATCTCACTTTGAAAACGCAGACTTCTCAAATTTGGGACCCAACCAGCAGGCTCCTGTGAGAGCCTCTTTCAAAAAAAGGGCGCGATGCTGGGCAACCGGACCCAGCGGGTCATCAGCTGCTCCAAGAGATTAGTCATAGCTTTGCAGGAGCTAACCCTGAGCGCACCCACTTTGCTGAACCCAGAAATATGGATATGGGCTAGTCCCCTGAAATTTGTGGTTAGCTCAAAACTTATATGTCCAATATGGCCCAAGAGCATGTAAAATTGCATGGTGACAACTATCCAAGGGTCTCAAAGAGCGTGATGCAAAATGGACATGTTTGTCGACATGAGCAAGGAGCCATTCGAACATCTGCAGCTCCTTCAAGGCATGCCTGGGAATGTCAGCGGAACATCATTTGGCTGCAGTACTGTAGCCCCTGGTATCTCCTAAGCACCTTTGCTAAATAGGAGTTGTCTGAAAATGAGGAAACCCCCATCCACCTGGAATACCAGTCCCATTCAAAACATACACTAATTTCTAAAATGATTTAAAAGTGCCAGTTCAAATCAGTTTAATACCACATTTTCAGACAGACCCGTTTATCCCAACTGAAAAGTCAACCCGCGTGAGTCTTTGGCTTCCATTCCATTCGCAAGGCCGCCACATGCCTCACCAATGGAATCTCAACAGCTAACAGGTGCGCCAGGAAAAACACCCAATGCTGACACTATATGTATCTTTTGAAATATCCACTGACACTAAATGTTGAAATAATGTTTCCAAAACACCAAAAATACAATGGACACTTTGAAGATCAAAACACCAAGATTCACAGTATCCAGTCTCCAGTATCCAGACAGTATCCATAGTATTCATAGCATCCATGGCCTGATTTGTCGTCGCTCCTCGGGGAACCTTCCAAGCACTTCCAACAACTTCTCCTTGGGCAACTCCTGGGTGACGCAACGGGAGAGTTACAACAAAGAAGTCAACAAAGAACTTCCCTTCAAACAGGATTTCGTTAGAGGCCTGCATGAAGCACGTCTCGGAAGCCGTGACTGTGGCAGTTGCAGAAGGCGCCAAGCCCATAGCAACCTTGGACCAGCGAAATGCCATTTCTGCGGAATTGTGATGTCACTGCTGTCAGTGTATGAAACATAAGCTGGGCATGGCTCCAGTTCGCCACAGATGTCGCCACTCTTCAGCTCAGAGACCTGTCTGGCTGGCACTCTGCAGCCGGGCAGTCTCTTTTTGTTCAGTCGGTCTGGGATGCCAACATAGAGACCGTAAAAGACTGAGAAATTGACATAAAGACTGTGCTGCTGGGAACTAGGCACTTTACATGTATTCAGTAGTATTCGTGCCACATCTGCATGATCCGACCATCCCAAACAGTCTCACAGTTCAAAACGCTGAGAGCCACTGTCTTGCCTGCAAGTTGCTTCATGGGGACCAAATTGATGGATTTGTTGATGTCAACAATTTATCCTAGTATCAATCAGTATCAATCAAAGGACGACAACAGCTCATCCCAGCCTTCTTCCCGTCACAGGCCACCGTGGCAGCACCCTGGTGGATGAGGAACTTAGCGTGCAGCCGCAGAACATTGCCAAACAGCTTTGTAATCCCCTTCCCCTATATCAAATGTCCCTGTAGAAATCCTGGTCTAGTATTGGACCATATTGAATTATCGAATCTAATCATTCACTTTGGGGGCCCATTTGGCTGGTATGTCATATTTGGGATCATGGTTGGCAGACTTTTCTTTTGGAAAATGTTGGCCAACTTGAGAACATGATGCCATGGGCACAGTTTCAATTGAAAAGTAGTTCTGGGTTTCAGGCTAAGGAATTGTGCTGCGTGCCCTCGTGGCAAATGACCTACACAGGATGATTTCACAGGGCTCCAAATGCATCCCACGTGAAAATCCTTTTATATCTATGATATCTATGATATTCTATTAGTGTGTTGTGAATTATTTATAGGAAGATCACAATCACCGAAACACATTCTGGCCTGCCCAGCTGTGAAGAGTCTGTCCTGACATAATGAAATGTAGAGGCTGGACATGGCTGGACCTAAGCTGTATCAGCTGCAAAACATCCTGTCGAAACGGTCTCCTGCATGTCGTCTGCAATGGCTGCTGCAAACTCGGCTTTGCAGTCTTGGAAGAAGCTGCACAAGTGGCGAACCTTGCAGGAGATACGGTGCAACAAACTGTCCTTCGACTGTCTGTTTCCGAATATTGGACCGTGATGGACCGTGTCTAATGCTTCGACCAAAACCGAATGACCCGTTTTAGCACTAGGGTTTTGGCACGTCCTCCGTTTCGGCGTTCTAGAGACACTCGGTTTCGAGTCGCCTCATCTATCACAGTTGCGTCAGCTGTCTACAATGCAACTTGGTGTAACACAGAAGATGAAAATCAAGGACAACATCATTTGAGGAGCCCAAAATGGGCAACAAACGACCAGAATGGATCAAAAATGGTGCATTTTGGCAGGGAACATCAATGGCTGGTGTCCTGGATTTTTGGAGATAGCCACATGCAGCTCTGAGGTAACCACAGCCAATTCCTCAAATCTTGCAAGTTCCTGCTCAGAAAAATGTCCACATCCTCTGCTGGTCTCTTCGTATGAAAGAACATCCCCTGGAGTTTGGTCGTTTGCACTCAAGCTTCGTCCTGCGGAAACTCATTGATTGCTTCCTCCAAGGATCGCCGGGAGAGCACACGTACCTGAGTTGTGTCCCGTTTGGTGGCACAATTTGACCGCAACCATCTCGCAACATATGGCAACATGGTTAATCTTCTATGGAGGATTCTTCCACCGGATCACCGGTTGGAACGGAGGGATATTCTGCTATATCTCGCACGTTTACCTTCTGAAACTCGAGGGCCAAGCATCAGAAAGTGTGATGGCAATGATGGTGGCTGATCGTTTCTTGACCTGGACATGAAAAGATCTCCACAGAATGGGCAATGAGTGCACCAAATTCCGGCGTGTTCTGTTCGTCTCAGGTAAGGAAGTCGTAAGGTCAAAGCCAGTCCAAGCACGGCCATCTCTCCGAAAAACATCCTCAGTGGCCGGATTGCACTGACAATACAAAAGCTTCCATCAAACTGGTATCGTAAAATGTCGTATGCAGCTCAGAGATCAAACTGAAACGTGTATGTTCCGGTGGCCTTTCCTCGTATCAGGACTATACAGAGGAAGTAGATACTACACTTCTATAGAACGACGGAACACTGGTTGTGCTATTATCCTATGGCTGGATGCCAATAGAAACCCGGACAAGACTTAAATGTATCTCCAGGTTTGGCCTGCAGAGTTACTCAGAAACTCTGCCTACATTGGAAGCCACAGGCGAATTCTGAGATGCCAACCCACCTTCCAAGGTTCCTACCTTGATGCCCTTGACCTTGCACCATTGGATTTTCTGATTCGACTCATGAAGTCACTCACCCAAGTGCTGCTGAGCATTTAACTTGCACATCCATGGACCCAGAGTAGAGAATGTACATGTCCTGGCAAATCATTTCCACATTTCGAATAAATCTCAGGCATGTGAGCACTGGCCGAAGGCTGTTGACCTACACTGGGTGCATTGGATCCGTCCTCGCCCTCCGTATTCTCAACAACAACCACTTCATCACCTCAGACATGATCGCTATGTCAATCCAAGTTGGGCCAGAGGATGGTAGTACCATAGCACCACCTATGAAGCGGATTCCATCTGCATAGCGAACGGAAGGCCATCCATGGAAGCAAAATCTGAAACCAAAATCTAAAATCGTAGAAAGTCGTCCAGAGGGCTTTCAACCATCCCCAGAACACTTGCACTCATTTGCACTCTATGAGCTGTCCATGCTGTGACCATGTTGTGACAGGAAAAGCAGCCAACGCAAGTCCGGATGAACGCAACACTGAACACCCTTTGCACGGTCCAAGGAGCTGAAGAAGATGTGCCGCTCCAAATGCAAGTCCAACAAATATAGGAACCTCGGCACTCTGAGGACATTTCTGTGTCTGATATTGTCTGATTGTATTCTCTGGCTGATTGCTTCGACTCAAACATATCATCCATTGTCATCTTGTGCCTGCTGGAGCAGTCCTTGAAGCAAGACCTGGGCTTCACAGGGTTTCCAATTGTGGGACAACTCAAAGTGGCCCGACTGTGCAAGACCGAGTGCCAGCATCCGGTAGATGTTCCAGGATGAGTCCTCGCCTTCCTGCATGGCATTGTGAACATCAATCTTCAAAGGCTTTCAAAGATCCAAAATCATGCAACATCAATCAAGATGGTCATCTTGAAATCAACCATCTGAACAGAACCCGCATCATCTCTTGGTCTTGCGTGGTCTTGTTCACAAGCCACCCTTCCCAACAAAAACGTTCGCTGCACTCATGGCCTCGTTTCCTCCAGCCCTGAACCTACAAGAGCCGTGGCTGGGTGCACAATCACATATCGTTCATGTAGAATTGTTTATATAAATACATTGTATTACTATATTCTATATAATTAGAAAATATATGTATTATTGTGTTAGCCATTTATTATCATGTTCGTCCTCATTATCATTATTGTCATTATTGCTCTCATTATTGTTATTAGCATCATCCTTCTTAATATTAGTATTCTTATTGTTGTTCTTATTGTTGTTCTTATGGTTGTTGTTAAAGTTGTTATTACTGTTTTTACTGTTACTATTATTATTACTATTATTATTATTATTACGATTATTGTTATTACTACGATTATTCTTATTATTACGACTATGTTTATCATTACGATTATTGTTATCATGTAACGTATGTATATGTAAATCATGTAAATATGTATATATATATATATCATCATATTATGTATTGCATAAATAGCCAGGCCTATCAAATTAAGAGCAGGTCAGAGAAATATGTAGAAATAATGAATTGAACAATTCAACCAGCAGGTCTAAAGACAGTATGGGCACACGTTCTTCAATATATGACCAAGAAATCATAAATCCGCAATGTCTGTGTGTGTGTGTGTCGGTCGGTGGGTGGATGATTAGGTGGGTTGGTTGTGCGTCTTGTCTTTATCGTCTTCTCTAGACTCTAGTCCTGTTCTGAGTGTGTTTTCGCCTTCAATATCATTATCACCAATGCAAAGCAGCTTATTGGAGGAACGCAATCAAAGACATCACCAGAAAATATGAAAACGCATTCACAACCATGTATCAAACAGTGTACTCCAACCCGAGTTTTTGACAATCATTGCTGTAAAAACATCATTAGAACACCAACCGCCACACGTTCAGGGTCATAGGAACACTGCACCCAAGAGGACAGAAATTCAGAAGTGGAAGCTCGACAGGCCTAAAACATGATAACGAGACAGTATGCACAATCAACTAGACACACAGTTGGGCAAGATCAAGAACAAACACAAAAAGAAAGAAACAGCATCATCAATTCGAATAAAATGGAAATATCAAACTACTTTGCGAGACAGGAATTCGGAAGTATGAATAATTCAGCCAGCAGCAACGGCAAAGCTCACAGAGCGTGACCTGGAAACATCTAGTCCTGTCACATCTCAAGAAAAAATATGCAATTTTGACTACCGCATCACCCTTGTCATCCGCAGGTCAGGACCAAGAGGCTGGGGACATTGATAGGAGGACACAACTCCCAAAATATGACCAGAGCACGAGACAAACGTCTGTTTCACAATTTTCTTAGACAACCTCACATCACAATTTCTTAGGAAAGCTCCATTTTGCAGTGCATGATCTGCTCCCATGTGTTGCTGCAAACCCTCGGCTTGCAGTGGCCTGCGAGTAACAGCCTCGAAGTGTGGCTTTGCCTGGTCATGAGAATCAAATACTATATATATATATGTACTCCTACTGCAATATGTAAAATCTTGAAAAACATGTGACCAGAGCGTGTAGGAGCTGTGCAAGTGGCAGGTGTTGTTGAAAATTTCACAAGAGATAGGTCTACGGTCTACGGTGCTAATCACATATCACACAGTTACTTCCTCTGCACAACGCTCGTGGCCACCTGTGGGTAGCGTTTCAACACGTCAATCATGTTCATGCGATGGAGAACCTCGCAGCTTGCATTGGCCCCAGCGCCCAGTTCTTTGATTTTGAATTCCACCTACTGAACGGTTCGGATGACGTTTCCTGCGGCGGTGACCAACTATGAAAGGGTGCAGTCGATTGATCGGATCCGGAAAGTTTTGGATTTGTTCCAAAAAAAAATGGCATTGATGGCATTATGATATTCGCCCAGGGCTCCCACCATCACCGCACAGGTGGTCTTGGCTGTGATGTCGTCCCGTGGCCTCCCCAGATGCCCCTTGCCAAAACTTGAGCAGTGCTCCCGGCACAAATTCCTCCAAGGTACCCATCAACGTTGGAAATCAAGGTGTATTCACCCATTGTAGCCTGGAGTTCACTTCAACAGCTTCAACACAATTCCCAAACGGAAAGGTGGCTAAAACAAGCCAGGTTCACACCACGGTCCAGGATGTTGTGGCGACCACTGGGAGATATCCTGCAGTCTGCAAACTCCCACACTCCCTGCTCCCAGTATGGTAAAGTGTGCTCAGAAAGACCCCAAAGTTTTCAAAGAAACTTGTCAATCCTCATGTTTCACTTCTGTGTAGCCGGCCTTTCAACCTGCCCTTCACAAAGGAGAAACATCACATCGCCCGCATCATCCTGGCAATCTGCCAGCTACAGATCCGTCTCTGTTCCGATCAAAATCTGTGGTTTATTGATATTGATGCTACATCTCGAAATGTTGTATTTCTTGTCATCTCAATGCATCTTACTGCCTCTGATATCCTGGTTATATCTTGGTTCTGATCTTAAAAGCTGGTTTCCCCGCCTCCCGTTGCAGCTTGTCCTCTGGGAAGAAGATCCGCGCCTGGTGCAGTGGGCCACATGTTTGGCGATTTGTTTGTTGGGACCTATAATATGTTTGAGGTTTTTGCTGATTTTGAAGACACATGCTCAAAAATAGAATACACCACAAAAGCTTGCCTCCATTTGTTGATGGATGGCTCTCATGAAGTCTGATGGCCTCACACAGGCTTCAACAGCCCTGCAATTGAATGAATAGTCACAGGTTCCCAAAGAACCAGAGAAAAGAGGGCAACATTGAACTTCTCGCATAGGTGTGTCCGTCTTCTGGCCTTCTGAGGCTCTGGCAATTCTTCACCAAAAAAGGAGGATTCCTTCAGCATGCCAATCTGCTTCTCCATGGCGCCATCCTGAAGGCCACAGCATCACGGAGTCACGGAGGGTCCAAAAGAGCAAGGCTCTACTCAGGGCTCTACTCAGTGTACCCCACTGTCGCATACTGTCGCCCTTGTTTTGAAACTTGGGCAGCTCGCCTCGCCTGCTTCCAGACATTCCTCACTTTCAACAGTTCCCGCCATCGTGTGCGAGCTGCTGGATGCCTTCCGGGAAGGAGACATCGAGAAGCGATGCCACACCCGAAGTTAACTAATGTACTGTTCGCAGGATATATGTCAAAACCATCTTGTAGGTTGAAAAATGCAATGAAAGCCTGGCTCGGATACCATGATGTCTTTTCTGGAGAGCGGTGGGAAAGGTGTTAGAACAAAGCAGGAGAGTCAAGTTGGTCTTCTCTGTGATTTTCTCAAGGAGCCCAAGGGGGGGTCCGGGGTCCGACTTCCCAGCCTTGCTAAGTGGCTCTCCAAATCTGTTTTTTTCAGCTCCTTCCGAATCAATCTAAGAGGGAATGCGCAGCGAAAGAATCCTATTCACCTGTCATTGAAAATGATCCCATTGTGTTAAGTCGTCCCAAACCAAAGGGCAAAGGGACTGCATCAACAGTCACCTATTGCACCCCAATCATTGCTCAAGAAGTCGTACTTGGGAAACCAAAATCAGTCCAGTTGCAGGGCAAGGGTACCCATTTATCTCCCTGCAACAATTTCTCGTTTGGACGCAAGACAATAACAATGTCCTGAAGCACGCAAAACTCCGTGGCGACCACTGTCATTCCAGCCAATGCCTGGATGCTCAAGAGATTTAACTCACCTCGGCAATCCAAGTCAAGTCACAAATGTTCAGGAAGGAAATTTCAGAATCTATTCAGGAACTGAGAGAGAGACCAAGACCCTCCCCGGCATGAAGCTCTCTCACCTAGCCGTCATGCAACCGCAGTGATAGAAATCCACGGTTTTTCACCATGGACTTTGCCCTTTCAGGGCCCTTCCTTGTGTCCGTGAAGATTGACATCTGCCAGGCCCTGCTGCAGAAAAACCAACCTGAGTTCAAACGAAGGCTATCCTGATGTTCAAAATCTGAATGTTGGTGGCCTTTCTGAGATTCAAATCTAAGAACTGTCTCACCAAGTTCTTGTTGCAAGCCTTGCTAGCCCAACATCAAGTCTGTGATTCGAGCGTTTCGAATACGTCCTTGGCCACGATTGCAACGGCTCTTGGTGGTGCGACCTCGGAGTAAGAGACTTCACCACCAAGATGTGCCAAAGTTGGTGCTAAGTCGCCAGCTCGCTGACGAATACTTCCTGCAAGGCACGCGGTGAGAAACCATTGAGGCAAAAGGCCATGCGACTTCAATGTCACTTTTGCAGAGCTAAAAAGAATAGACAAATTTAATCAAGTCAATCAAGTATATGTTTCTTTTCAAAGCCCGTGAGGTGATGAATCACAAATTGAGTGCAAACAAAGCGATAGGGCAGGCTCCTGCCAATGCTCTGAAGAAGGAGTGTGAGCCTTCCAGGTATTGCAGCATCCTCAGCGACCCGACCGGCTTCAGATGTCAACCAAGGTCAAGTATTGTATCACAGAAGACCCATGCACTATGCCTATACATTCACTCTTTCCAAAGTCATGGCTTTCCAGTTGGCTTGCAAAGTATGTTCCTCCAGAGTCCCTTTTACAAAGTGCTCTTGGTGACGTATCCACTGGGTGTCAAAAGCCAGGAAACATCTAAAAACCAAAATCATGCGCCGCACCAACTGATGGGATTGGATTCCTTGCGTGACGTGCAAACACCGTTCATCATGTTCATCCAAGGATGGCACGGAATTTGTGAGATTTCACACGTTGCAGAAGGCAACTGCCTCAGCTGCTGTCAAAACATTGGAGGAGGAAATTTCATGAAAAATAACTCAAATGACAGATGCTTTTGAAAAAGAGAGAGAGAGAGAGAGATTTCTAGTGTGTGTGTGTGTGTGCTTGTGTGTGTGTGTATGTGTGTGTGTATGTGTGTGTGTGTATGTATGCATATTAGAAAGCAAAGTAGTGGCGGATATTCAATGCATTGAATTATCGGTGCATGGCTGCCAAAGGACTCCCAAGCCAAGCTCTTAGTTGCTTCATCCGGTCCCTCAACTTGAAGCTACTTTTTCCCATGTTGTTTCATGTTTCTTGCTGGTCTTAAAGATCAAGTCTTGGGGCTTCTCAGGCACCAACGACAGAGCCCATCGAGTGTAGACCTTTGGACAGCTCAAACTTTCACAAAACAAACAAGACAACTGGGACCGCAGAGGTGGCAGGTCCTGCAGGTCCTGCAGGGACTCTCCCACCTCCTTCGCCTTTGGAAAATTCCGCACCAAATCCCAGAAGACCACCCTGCGGGGAAACATTTGACCAACATCAACCAATTCTGCCACGTCAACATTGACCAACATTGATGTTTAACCTCGTTTAACTGGCCTGTCCAGCATAGCAATCTGGCAGGCTTTCCCACCATGTGACCTCAAGCAAATTGTTAAGGCCAGAACTCACCATCCGACGTGACAGCAAGCCAAGGTTCTAAGTCCCGCACATTACCGTACTTGATCTATTCATGCCCAGCATGGCTGCAGCATTCACCGTATCCTTTGGCTTCAGAACCTCCAAGGAACAGTGCCGTGGTGCTGCCCAATGTACAGGCCATCACTGTCTACTTTCGAAGTTAAGAAACTCAAACGCCCAATGCAAACACGAAGCTTCCAACAACCCAACACGTAGTTTCCCAAAAAGGAAAGCAGGAATGGAGACTGCCCAGCCACCAAATATCAACAGTCCGTCCTTGACACAACATTAAATTGAAATCCTTTTGAGTCTGTGAAGCAGTGTCGTGGCTTCATGTCACCCCGTGCAGCTTCCCTGTCCTCACCGACTTTCCCGCTGTGCCTCCCCAGTTTCTTTGACTACTGCTTGGCCTCGTTCGATGATGGCTGCGGCCCAGGTTTGCCTGAGTCAGGGCTGAATGGCCCGAAGCACGGTGTCACCCCCCCAGTCGGTGTGTTCGGCTGCGAATTTGGCGTATGAGCACGATCCGTGTAGGATTGACGGCAGGATGCCAATTGCAAGGACACTGCGCACAATGTGTACACGAGAAAAGCCCGGTTTCACAGAAGCACATGCGCTCTTGGATGACAAGCATTTACACCAGTCATCTCCCTTGCAACCGTTGCACAGCAACATGCACCTGTCAAAATGCTGCAGCGATATATCTGCACCCAACAGCTCCCCATATTCTGCACTTGCCACGGAATCTGCCGCCTGTTCCCGTCCTTCCTACCACCCCATGGTGAATGACTGCAGAAGATCTGTCTGCGCAGTACAACAAAAAAAAGCGGAATGCTTCGATGGATTATTGTTTTCTCATTTGTGCCCCGCCTTTTCTGGTTCGAGACAGAAAGCTGATGCTCCTCAGTCACGAGGCTTCATCCTTCTGTTCGATGTACAGTACTCATAAATACAAGTGCAAGTATTGCATCATGTTCTCATGTCTGATTCCAAAAACAGCGGATGCACCTCACCCTCTACCACCGTCTTCACAGTCGCAACACCTCGCAACTGATACCTTGAGACGCTTGCAACCGAACGTGAAGTTGCATTTGGGACCGCAACTACTGGTTTCGGGCCATGATCGTTGCTGCCCGGTTTGAAGTGCTCTGAGGGAGCCACGCTATCTGCGGGTGGCACATTAGCCTGGATCCAAGGTGTCCTTTGTGAAGAACCATGTTGAATCATGTTGAACTGCAAATGCCAGGCGGCCCACGCAATTTCGGACGTCATGAAAGCCGCCCAGCTTTCGCTTTCTGCTGTCATCCCTCAAAAGACAACGCATCCCAAACATGAAGAATTCAAGACTCGTTTGGTATACGAGTCCCAAGGTGCAGGCTATGAACGTCGTCGCTAAAACCATTAACAGCCTGACAGTGCTCGAGAAGATGAATGAAGCATGTTGAAGCTGCTTGAACACAGTCTGGAGTTACATCAAATCGAACAACCAATGCACTTGGGCAGTTCAGTCTTCCAAGCGGCCTCCCAAATCTTCTCAGAGCGAATCACCAAAACCTGGCGATTTCAAGGCAAATGGTCTCCTTTTTTCGAAGATGTGTTGGCCCAGGGGGAAGTGTGTTGAACGTCTACTGATGTTACAGAAAGGAAAAGCAAGGTCGCCAAGGATCGTCTGGACCATTTGTCGGCACTTTTTGGCTGTATATACGTGATAAGAGTTCTGATCACTTTTACACCAAGTGAGTCATCCTTCATTCTTCCATAGCAGTTTAGATAACCAGACTGTCAGAAAATGAGAATCGGGGTTTGCCTTGGAGTCAACCTCTGCTGTCACAGTCGAATGGCGTGCCTTGACACAAGGGTTGATGTTGCAAGCAAATTATATTACATAGTAATACTGTGTAATCCCCTTTTCAGACACTTGTGCTGTAGGGATGAAGGCTGGCAAATCATCGAAATTCCGTCTCCCACGAGAGCATGAGACAGATATATAATTCCACTAGTTCGTCCGGCCGAGCCTGTAAAACATTCAAGGCACCCAACTCACCAAAAAGCATACCTCCAGATCGTCGGCCAGGTGTTTCTGTCTTCATGCCATGGCAGTTTCTTCCGACAAACCTTTAATCAGAATGACTTGCAATTCACATAATTCACAGAGCTTGCAGACAATTCTGCAAAATTGTTCAAATATGCAAGTATGAACTTGCTTGCTATGCAAGTATGCAAGTGTGACATTGAGGACAGCACCAGGCTGGATTGTCGGTAAGCTGTAATCTTTTTCGGATTCCATTCGCCTGGCAGCTTGTGACTGCTCAAGTGGCTGCTCGTGCATATGGACCACATTTGGGAGCCCGTATTCCACGAAAGTAATCGGAACTACATGAATTGTAATTATATACGATATGTATTTGCATATATGCATTATACATATACATTGGCTGGATCCTATTGGCTGTAACAGTCAGCACAAAACAAACCACAAAAAGTAGCACGGAGGGGGACATCAAATTTGACACTTGCCCAGCCCAACTAAGCGAGATCTTTTTTCTTTCAATGTGAAATGCATCAGCCTCTNACATGGGGCCTGGGGGGGCCTGTAGGGGAAGTGGCTCCAGAAAGAAAAGTAAAGCAAAACAATGAACTCTTTTTTTGTTCTACGACCTACATACACCTGCAACAGAATGCATAAGCTGGAGCACAAAAAGTGTCACGGAGGGAGCGACAAAAAAGCACGAACTGTAGCACAAAAAGTGTCACGGAGGGAGTGGCAAAAAAGCACGAACTGGAGCACAAAAGTGCCACGGAGGGAGCGACAAAAAAACACGAACTGGAGCACAAAAAGTGTCACGGAGGGAGTGACAAAAAAGCACGAACTGGAGCACAAAAAGTGTCACGGAGGGAGCGACAAAAAAGCACGAACTGGAGCACAAAAAGTGTCACGGAGGGAGCGACAAAAAAGCACGAATTGGAGCACAAAAAATGTCACGGAGGGAGCGACAAAAAAGCACGAACTGGAGCACAAAAAGTGTCACGGAGGGAGCGACAAAAAAGCACGAGCTGGAGCACAAAAAGTGTCACGNCGGAGGGAGCGACAAAAAAGCACGAACTGGAGCACAAAAAGTGTCACGGAGGGAGCGACTAAAAACCACAAGTTTTGGACTGTGAGCGTCGAACTGTCTCAGTCCAAAATTGGCGCTTGCTCGGTGCTACTTTTGGTGCTATTGTTTGTGCTTTTTTGTCTTGAAATAGGATTATAAAAAAGCACAAAAAAAGCACAAAAAGTGTCACGGAGGGAGAGACTTCTTCTGGCAGCTCCTGTGCTGAATGGCGCCGAAGCTTGTAGAACGAAAATCCAGCATACTGCAACAAAAAATATTTCAAGACACACGCGGACACCTAGTAGGGGAAGGAAAACAAAAAAAAAACACAAACTGGAGCAGCACAAAAAGTGTCACGGAGGGAGCGACAAAAAAGCACGAACTGGAGCACAAAAAGTGTCACGGAGGGAGCGACAAAAAAGCACGAACTGGAGNCAATGCTGATCAGGATGGTATCATAAATAAGGCAGGACATGGCAGGCACAGCAAAGACAAATGACATATATCAAATGACAACTGCAAATGGCATAAGACTACAAAGCTTGGTTGAACCCAAATGACAACAGGAGTGGCCAAGAATGTACCTAATATGACCCCAAAATGTGTTGAAAAAATGGAATTGCCCTTGGTGACACTTTTTGGGGATACTTATGTAGGAAATGGTTTTTTTACCTGNTGAAAAAATGGAATTGCCCTTGGTGACACTTTTTGGGGATACTTATGTAGGAAATGGTTTTTTTACCTGTTATAGATATTAGGATCTACCCAACATATACAATATGGAATTATGTTTGCCAAAGGTCTGGTGCCGTAAGTCTTTTCAAGGCTGAACATGTTGGGGCTACTGCCAACGTGTAAAAGTCTGCCAGAACCACTCAGACTGAATCTGATGCGTTAGTTGCCCAGAGAGCACCAAACCAAGCCTCAGTGGCAAGTCACAAGCCAAAGCACTTACAGTACTGGTTTGTGAAATAATAATATGTGGAACACCTCAGGGTTGGACCATTCCTGGTTTTGCTTTTCTCCTTCTTTGTACACAACTTCAGAGAAGCGCAGGCAGCGCTCCTGCACTGAAGTTCACCAGTGGCCCAAGCAGCGTGGCCAAGAAAAACAGACGACCAATTAAACAGAAAAAAATCGTCCGCGCAGGACACTGCTGCATGAGGAGAAAACGTTCCAAAGCCTCTCCGTGTTCGGCCAGAAAGATCAGCGCCTGGAGAAACTCAACTCGTGGAAGCAAGTTGTGGCACGGCTGTGGCACCGTTGTGGACGACTAGAATTCCCGGCCCATCGCCTGATCCGAAAGCTTTCCAAAGAGAGAAGTCTTCTGCAGAAGCTTCCCATTCTGAACACTTGGGCGTTCAACTCCAAATAGAAAGTACAAATTTGATTCAAAAGAATGTCAAAAAGATTCAAATCAAGTCTTGACGGTCGCCAAGAAGCCTCCGGCATCTTCGGGGCTTGTTTCTTTCCCTCACTTTCCTCTGCCTGGATAGGGACACTGTTCAGCGACCTTTCGTACTTCCAAGGCACATGGTCACAAGGTATATTCACACACAAAGCCAAATGTTGCGAACTAAGAAGACAATGTCCTCCAGCAGTTTGGGAGTCCAACAGCCAAACCCAACTTGTTTTGGGCCTTCGCTTTGTCGCTTGGCTTGCGGACTTGCACCCCGCATAGTTTCTGACATAAGCCAATTTCAAACAATTGACATGAAAAATAAATCACCGGCATGCAAAACAGTGAGACGTCAAGTTTTTAAGTGCACATGCGGACACTTCAGATTTGACCCACCTCTGAAGGTGCCAGGCTACTGATATCCAAGGCGACAGGAGTGGTCATCTGGGTCAACATGAAAAACTACCAAGCGGATCATACGCCACCGTAGTGTGCAGGTATCCGGTGGTATCATAGAGCACAAAGTATGCAGTGGTTGCAGTTTTTTTTCAAGACGCAACTGGTTCATCCAGGTGTCGCACAGCCCTTTTCAGCTTCGCGTGTTGGCCGGGAGATTGGTGATCTGCAATGTTCCAACAGGCAGCAGAAGCTTTGATCATATCAGAAATCATATCATTACTGTCATACAATCATACATGAGTTAATAAGTGTTAATAATCATGCTAGCTAAATTAATGGTTGATTGAAATATGTTCATCCCTAAAGGCACGTTGATGCCCCTCATCGCCCCCCTAGCAGTCAGCTGCACCTTCCTCCGGGACAGGCATGTTTTTATCCTGAGATGATGTGTGGCATCGGGTGTTTGATGTCCCAAGGTCTAGGCAGCGGAAAAAATTGATTAATGCGAGTCAATGCTGGTCAATGCTGGTCAATGCTGGTCAATGCTGGTCAATGCTGGTCAATGCTTGTCAATGCTTGTCAATGCTGGTCATTTGTCATGTTTCTTGTCATTTTGAGGGCTACGCATTGAGGCCTTTAGACAGCCTGAGTCTGCGCTGGAAAGCGACACTGGTAAATATGCTTAGGCGAAACATTCCAATGCTTTCGAGGTGTAAAGGCAATTCAAACAACTTTGGGTTGTCTGGCTTGGATGGTCTGGCCACCGCTTGTTTTTAAGTAATGTCTATCATGGCTTCCAAAAACTGATCATGGCATATCATGGCTCTGTTTCTCCATACTCAGACCAGGGCCGTCGCATTTCTGCTCGAGCCTGGGCAGCCATGATCAGCGTCAAACTCCGGAAATCAAGGAGGATAACAAGGTCTAATGATCGGAACATTCTCGCCCTCGCCAGAGAAAATGATTCCTCCCGGCATTCCCCGCCTGCTTCAAGGTCTCTGCTACCGACCCCGCCATGGAAGCTCTTCGCACGTTTGCCACGGGAGCAGCAGATGCCCTGTCCAGATGTCAGACCGGTGAATTGGAAAACGATGAACCACAGCTTCACCCAGGGAAGCGCCTTCGCCTGAAAGCTTTTTGGGGAGACCTGGCACTGGAACATTGCCAACTGCACAGCGCATCTGGGAAGCTGAGCTAGGGACTCATCACTTGAACTTGGAGGACCAAGCGATTGAAAACCTTGGCATTGCATGGAATCGCTGCATCGAATTTATTGCATGACATGGGGGCATCCTACATGCATTTTTCTCTGTTTAGGGCAACAGAGTTTTGACCCATACGCACTTGGAGGACCTGGCAGCCTGACAATCTGAAACCACTGAAAAGCTGAAGGCTCGGACTGGCTCCCACTGAAGCACGACGACGCGCCCTGGGGATTTGTGGAGACTTGCAATGGTGTGGGATCGTGAACGACGAGATCAATAGGTTCTTTTGGCTTTCAAGCATCAGACACTTCGAATCAACATGTTGTCTCTAGATTATCATATCGTGCCTTGAGTCCATGGGTGGTTTCAACAGCAGTCAACTTCAACCACTGAGTTTCACACCCTGTTTTCTTTTCATGTTGCGAGAAGTGCCTTTGACAAATCAAAACATCAGGCACAGTTTGGCACCGCCCAGCACAAAACGACACAGCTTGAAGTCTCGAACCCTGTCACAGGCCCCCGAGTCCAATGAGGCCGCACCCTTTTTAGCGGGCTTTGGCATCTAGTGAAACATATAGCATATAGAATGCATATAACGTCTAGGAAGATAATCAATTTCCAAGTTGTAGCAACGTCTCGTCTTGCGGAGCTTCAATTTGCCCCACACCTGACCATGCCCAAGAAACTCGTTGCCGACGGTCATCTGCAGTAAGATCCAGGGTAACTTCAAAGCGGCTGCATGTCGGACTGTAGATTTGCCAGCAGTGTGAGGATGGATTTGGACCTGGACCTTCCACAATGTACCTGGCAGTGGACCAGTCCCCTGATTGCTCCAATTTGGGTTTATCCTGAATCTTGTGGCAGTTTCATAATTTTATTCAAATTTACATAAATCCCAGTCCAAAGAAAATCACCCTGGAAAAAGATGACAAAAGACAATGTTGGCAAGTCATGTCATCTGCCTTCCATTCAACACCCATTTTTCGAAAAGGTTGATCAAGTATAGCAAAGTTGCTCATATGGTCTCGAGCAGGTAAGTTGTGGATAAAGGGACAGATTAATATCTTCATCAACAATGATATAGAATCGCTCCATGAAACCAGCGAAACCTCTCGATTGTATCTTGCCAAAGGCGCGGAAGATCCCTGGCCTTTGCGCGTCCATGACCATTGTCACGGGCACCCAGTTGGTCCATGAACCGTAAACATGATAGCTATGACGTTCCCATCCATCTTCACTTTCCCAAACCTTGTCACCTCTGACGTCAGATGCGACTGTGACACGAAGATGCCCGTCTGACACCTCCAATGTCACAGTGAGTTCTTCTCCGGGCATTCCGCGAATTTGCCAATACTTTTTCTTGCCGAAACTGTCTGGACCTCTCACTGGCACTGTGGTTTTCACTGCACCTGACTTGGCAGGATAGATCAACTGATTCACGTCACCATCTCTTGAAATCTGAAACTCCTCTTCACCCATAACTCCAAGGCGGAAAGAGCCCTGCCAAATGCCAGCTTCAGTTTGCTTCATCTCCTGAAAATGACCTGCTGTGAAGGTCCCTGTCAACATGTAGCTATGGGCAAAGGGAATAGGCGGCGAGGAGCTGGGAGTGGCTGTGAGGGTGTTTCCCAAGGGTTTCCAGGAGACGCTCTTGACTTCTGGATGCCATCGAAGCTCAACTTCGTACAAACTGCCAGACAAAGCCTGAGAGTCACGGCCATCAATGATCCAGTAGCGCCCAGCACTCTTGTGATCCGGCCCTTCCACCCAGATTTTGCTCGAAGCATCCTTGATGATGGGATAAATTTCCATGGTCAGGTCTTGATCGAGGCAAAATCTGAACATTTCGTAGCAAACTTCACCAAGCATGACGTGTGCAACGTACACACCCTTCTCTCGCCTTTCCATGGCTTCCATCTTGGTCCAACCGCTCCAAGAACCAAAAATGTAGACTTCATCATCTAAATCTTCTAAGTCTTCACCAGGCTTGGAGGAGCGTCGGTATCTGTAGCCACCAGTGTAGGCTTGACTTGAGATATCATAGGAAGCCCATTGATCTCGGAGGACGTCAGCCTTGTAGCCCTTCTTCTTGCGGAAGGACTTAGTGATGGGTTCGCCTGTCGTGACTTCTATCAACCCGAGGGTGACAGGACATCGAATGTGTATCTGATCTGCCTGGGCCAAGTCTGGCTTGGCATTGGCTTTTCTGGGACCTGATTTGCATTGACTCCATACATCTGCACGAGCATTTGTCCCACTGAAACCAAAGGAAGAGACCCCAGCATAGTTGCTGTTCAAGCGAGTGTCAATGACTTCTGTGTCAAAGTTACTGGGGAAACCATCTACGTCCAAATGTGGATTCAAATTTCTGAGGTGACAGTTGGGATGAGCCTGCGAACTCGCTACCATGCTCACGCACTTGATGAGCCCAATCATTCCAGCACATGCCTCAGTGTGTCCAATGTTTGACTTGGCGCTGGTGGTCAACAGAGGTGTATCCCTGGGCTCCATGACACCTCTAAGGGCACCAACTTCAATGGGATCTCCCAGAGCCGTCCCTGTACCATGGCATTCTGCAATGGTGATCTGGCTGGCAGTGACCATCGCCTCTCGCATGGACTCTCTGATGCAAGCTTGCTGCGCCATTCCATTGGGTGCAGTCAGGGTGGCACTGCGACCATCTTGGTTTACATAGGTACCCATCAAACAGCAGAGCTGCTTCAGATAGTCATCATCAGAATCACTCGGTTTGATGTAGACACCTCCAAATCCATCACCACGGGCATAGCCTTCAGCACTGACATCAAAGGTAAAGCATCTTCCCTTCGCAGCCAGCATGGAAGGGCCACAAAGACCAATGAAGGTCATGGGACTCAAAAGCATATTGACGCCCATGCAAATTGCATCCAAGCCACGATTGTTCACAACCGATTTGATTTGTCCACCGCTAGCCTTTCTCAAAGCCTGAACAGCAGTGGTCACACCGACCAATGACGCCGAACAAGCGGTGTCAATGTTGGTGGATCCACCCCTGAGGCCAAAAATGTGCGACAGTCTGCCGGCCGAAACGATCTTGGACACTCCAGCATATGTCCAATGACATGCTTCCAAATTCCCAAATGGAACAGGTCTACCAGGGTTCTTGGGTTGTTCCAAATGTTTGATCTGCGCAACAAAGTCCCAATCAGTCCCGGTGTCACCCAGGAAGGCAGCTGTTTGACGTCCATTGAGATCTTTCTTGGTGAAACCAGCTTTTCTAAGCAGGCTATAGCCATCTTCAAGGATCATGCGCTGATTGGGCGAGATGGTCATAACTTCATCTGGGCTAATTCCAAAGAAAACATTGTCGAAATTGATGATCTCTTCATCACTCATCATCGCCCCATGTCGAACATAGCTCTTTCCAGGTTCTTTTTCACCATCATGTGTGCAATAAATGTCAATATCAAATCGTGTGGCGGGAATCTGAATGAAACCATCGGTGCCGCTGGTCAACATACACTCAACTCCATCCAAATCACGAGCCCCTCCGGGCAAATGGCCATGCATCGCCATGACATGCATTCTGTAGCCTGTTGGCATCGGAGGGCCAACCAAAATTCCCAGAGCTTCAGAATGCTGCATGCTATCCACACTGAAGTAACCAGTGGCTAACTGTTGAACCACTTTTGATCCTGCGTCAACTATCCAGGTTGTCAAAGCAAGGGGTTCTTTGCCCAGTGGTTTGTAGCTGAATCCAAATTCATCACATCGGAAAACAAAAAGCTTACCTTCAGATAAAGGGATTGAGGTAGCCTCTCTTGCACTCCCGGGGCGTGGCAACAAATCCATCACACCCCCATCATTTGAAATCCATCTCATCAGGCAAAGTTTGCGCTTCTGAATGAACTGCAAATGGCTCTCCAGCACACCTGCATCCACATCTTCATCGGAGAGATTCCGCGGTTGTAGCCGTTCGGCTTCTTCGAAGTCGCGAAATGGCATCCACACCATTCCTTTCCTTCTGCCTGCACAAGTGAGACCCAACGCTTCCGGCGCTATGGGCGCCAACAGTTTGCAAAGAGCAGTGAGTTCTGCGTCCACTTCCTGCAATGCCCAGGTCAGTTCTCCTCGATCGTCCAAGATGCCGACCTTGCTGTTGCCATCATGTCCTAAGTAGTCGGGCAAAAACTCCCTGCGCAAGCTGGTGTGAATTGACAAAGATCGAGCTTCTAAGATTGCCGTGTCTCGCAATAGCTGGTCCTCAGGCATAGAGATGAGACTCCAGCCCTGATCAGCAACAGAATCGACCACATTACATGCCAAGTCATTCAGCTGGCGAAGGCGTTCAGATGTCTCTACATCTTCGTTTGGCCAACTCAACATGCGGCCATGCGGCAGTGCAACACGGCACCCGCAATTAGGACTGGCCTCTGAAATGAGGCACAAATTGTTTGGGGAAATCTGAACCAACGGCCGAATTGATCGGAAAGGATCAAGGACATCTGCTCACAACATGGATTTTGCTGCAACTCTGACTGAAAATTCATCCTGGGAAAACCGTGTTTCCATTGAAACATCTGCGGCAACAACACCACAATTTGACATGATTCATGGAACACGCCTGGTTTAGCTATGCAGCCAAAGATTGGCCCTTGTTTAAATCCACGAGCGGATGTAGAATTGATCTGTGTTTTGTTGGATCTGTCAAAACTCCACCTGATTCATTCAGCAATCCACGAAGTGCGGTGAAAAGCAAGCAACAAACGCAGAACCAAATAGCAAGAGTGTCTGACGATCATGTTGTCAGAAACTGTAAACTGAGTTATTGGCACCGCAGACCCTCCAAGAACTGGAGGTCCAGTCCTAAGATATCAAAACGAGGATCACAAAAATTGGGAAATTTCGAAAACAAATTTATCCTTCATAACCACATTCATATTCACAACACTTTATCGCCGGATGTCATACTGCCCGAAGGATTTCACGTTTTCAATGGTTCCAAACGCTTGCCTCAGGGAACTTCGTCTTGCCGAAATGGATTTGCGGCGACCCTGCGCATTCGATCCACACACCGACCCGAAATTGAAAAACAACATGCCCACAGCCGTCCGTATCTCTCGGAAAGCCTCTGCAGATTCTTTACCGGGCCTTAGTAATCAGACACAGTTGCTGAAAAAAAATAACAAAATTGTTTCACATATGATCTTCTGCACACGTCCGCACATAGATCCATGACTGCAAGTGCCGCACACATGAGCGGTTGAATGCCTGGCGGTCGAAAAATAAGCAATGAATGTGCAAAAGAATTGCGTTGGAAATTATGATGCTGAAGCACCTTCGCCCACTGAATTTTCCTTTTCCAAACCGCAGCCTTGGCACAATAAATTTTGGAAATTGATCCAAACACACTAGCAAATGAGTTTCGGTTCTGTCGCACGTCCGTGAAAAAAATTGTCTTAGGCAGCCAACGAATCGTGCCCGAAATTCGCATTATCCTGCGGCAACGGACAATGATTTTGGCAAACTGATTTCATTTTTTTGCCCAAACACATCAAGCCTGCGTATTCTCAGCCATGTTGTCCAGGCCATGTTGTGAAAATATTTTGGTGTTTATGCATTGCACCCACTTAAGTTAGTCGTCCAACGGTGGCAAAACTGGAAACACACTTGATATGCTGAAATGGACCTTAGTGTGACAGAACTGAACGTTTTTCATAGTGTGCGTTCAATGTTTCCAACAGCAATAACCACTTGAGTCAAATTCGACGGACGTCAGTGAAACAAACAAAAAAACATTGTCAACAAACAGTGATTTGTTTTGCAAAACCCAGCGTTCATTGACCCGAAATTCCTTAGTAACATTTAATAATAAGCATTTTGTGAAAACACATTGGGGTTCCAGACCTTTCCGTTTTGTGATCTATATGGCTGGAACAGCTACAAAAAAAAACAAAGCAAATTTGATAAATTCATTCCGGATTCATCACGGTCCAAAACTGACATGGAATTTAATCAATGAAAACTGTTTGTTCGAACGCAATCTGAATACAACCGTGTTTTGACATTTGCACTGAACCACCACCACTTGTTTACTTCAATCGCTGTAGCGTGTTTGTTGCAAAAACCAAAACAATGTTCAATGGTTCACCTCCCGTGTGTTTATTTGTGACGTTTCAAATTCACTGTTGCATATATACTATGAGGGCCCCAAATCACGAGACCAGAATGTCTATGGTTCTCGGGCGCCAGAAACGGCGCCGCAGCCGCATGACTTTTGCAGACGCGCGCCA